>JAJONR010005250.1:0-55550 GCA_029582245.1 Solanum etuberosum | reverse complement strand
AGTAATAGTAATAGTAATATTAATAGTAATAGTAATAGTAATAGTAATATAATAATAATAATAATAATAATAATAATAATAATAATAATAATAATAATAATAATAATAATAATAATACAACATCAACAATAGTAATACAAGTCGTACTTTATATTTTATGATTTTACTTGTCGTACAATAATTAATTTATACCCTATTGACATTATCTTTGTATATGGACTATAAGTCCAGAATATCACTTTTCTAAGTGAAATACAATATTGGTCAATCATTGATTTGTCGATACTATTTGACAAATTTAAATTCAAGATCTTCGTCACTTTTTATAATTTTGAGTGTTATAGTATATCAAATACATTGTCGATGGTTATTTGATATCGTTTCTAATACGACATAATAACTTACTGAACTCTCTCCATTTTTTATCATTTTCAGGTACTTGAACATTTTCCAAGGTTTTATGAAGTGCTATATCTTGGTGCTCTTTTTAAAACATTTGCCTCATTATTATGATCATCTTGATCATCTGTTCTTTTCTTCTTCAAAAAGGTTTATCTTTCGAACTGATTAATCTATCACGCTTCAAGCGTGTCATAAATTATGTCTTTCAAGGACCTTTCATTAGAGCATTTCTAACTGGATTATAACATAGGATCAGCAAATACGTCTAAAAATTAACTTAAATTATCTTTTGAATGAGAATCATATCAATGATAATTTATTATATATAACTTATTTTTCAGTTGCTTATCATCTCTTCTCCTAATGTTAGAAAATCTAATATTCACCCTATCTTATATGGGGACTCATCTTTGTGCATTGCATAGTGATAAAGCAATTAAATCATATACCATACATTTAAATTTCTAGATGCGAATTATTTAATTTGTGACCCTGAAGCAATTATTGTAACACCTCGGATTCGAGAAAGGCTAGGAAGGGGTCTAACGGACTTGTCAATATCCAAAACTGGACCATGGGACCCTCCACGGAGCCCTAGACGGGTCGTGAAGAGGGAGACGGGCCGTACAAGTTGTCGTCAAGTGGGTCAAGTCAGTAGGGTTTCTCCCCTAGCCTCTGGTCAAGGACCACAGGCGTCAAAACGGCCCATGAAGCCCCCATGGACCATGAAGTCGTCCGTGAAGGGTTTTCATTAGATTTAGAGTTTAGGGTCAACTTCAAACGATCATATATTTTAGAACAAAACGAATTAGGTGGCCCATGACCTATCAAATTAAAGATCTCTGAGTCCTCTTTCCAACGCCACCGAGTTTGCCTAATTTTAAGCTCGGATTAAAAAGTTATGTCCGAAATAGTAAAGCCCTTTCAGGTAGAAATTCTTCATGACCCGTTTGACGGGCCATGGTAGTGCATGACGGGCCGTTAAGGCCTCTTTGATGCCAATTCGGCAGTTTTTAGTCAGGGACTTTTGAGTCTTTTCTCCAATTATTTTAACTCAATACTATGTCATTTTTCCTTCTATCCAAAGCCCTATATAATGATTTTAAACCCCCAAATCACCCAAACTCAATTCATTCTCTTAAATTCTCAAAAGAAGATCAAGCTCCTCCTCTCAAATATTTCTCTCTCTAGAAGTTGAAGAAGAAAGCTAGGGTTTGAAGATCAAGCCTCCTAATCCTCCATTGCTTCCAAGCTTTTGGTAACAAGATATGATAGTTTTTATCCATGGAGTCCTTTCCTCCATGGAGTTCCCAAATTCTCCAATTTTGTAAAGTTAGATTCCCAATTAAGTTAGGGTTTTCTTCAATTGCCATGGTTTCTCTTCAATGTTGGTTCAATTGATTGTTTTATGACTTTTTATGCGTGAATTGAAGTAATTGCATGTTTTTGAGTTGATTTCCCATGAACACATGCATAACCCATGTTTTCTAAGCTATGTTGATATAATGTGGGTCTTGAACTATGAAAGATGAATTTATGAAAATATGTATGTCTTCTCTTTATGAAATTGATGTAAATGAATTTGAAGATGCTTTGACTTTGAAAATATGATGAAGCTTATGAATTAACAAAAAAAATATATGTTCATGAAAGTATGTTTATGACTCAAGAAAGCTTATAGATGAGATTGTCTATATGTTCTATGAAGCTTGGCCACATGACATGAATGACATCTAGATTTGTCATCAATGCTTTTCGGGCTATTTTCCTAAATTAGGTCTTGATTAGTATGGTATCCGGATATGTCATCAATGATTAGATACCACGGTTTCAAACTATTTCCATTAGTATTAGGGGTATCTCTAGCATGAAGTGAATGACTATGGGCCTTAAAAGCTATTATGAAAAGATCATGGACGGTGAAATTTTTTCTCACGCATGGTCTAAGGAGCTATCCTATGATAAGGCATGTGGCGACTACCCATGTATCTTAATGATAAGATAAGTCAAGACTTAATAACCACTCCATGGGATTTATGCTTAGCACCGAGTGGATGAGAGGCGATTACCCTTATTCCGTACCTATGTGCCCCCATAGGATGATTGTCTAGATAGACATTAGCTAGTGGATCTACTTTAGGTCAGATTCATGGTCCTACCTTGGCAAGTAGGACAACCCTTTTCGGTGTGAGAGACACCGGGGGTCCATGTTATAGCTCGCATGGTCTCTATGTCGGTTAAGGCTACTTCCCACAATAATGAACCAATGTTACCTTTAAAGTATCTCTCATGTGTTTTAAAAGATGATTTTACTTGCATTGATCATGATTACGATTATGTTTTCTAACTTATTATCTTATATTTTAACTTGGTCTTTGCATATCACAAAAATGTCCATTTTAGCATGATTTCATAGTTTTATGCATGGCTATCATACTTAGTGCATTTTTTTACTAACGCATACTCTTGCCTATATTTCTCCAAATGTAGGGACT
Source organism: Solanum etuberosum (assembly GCA_029582245.1). Classification (NCBI taxonomy): domain Eukaryota; kingdom Viridiplantae; phylum Streptophyta; class Magnoliopsida; order Solanales; family Solanaceae; genus Solanum; species Solanum etuberosum. Next base: position 52,653 of record JAJONR010005250.1, on the reverse strand, counting down.
GACCTTACAGATTCGCACTTCCGTGGCTAGGGATATCATATAAAAGATTGAAGATTGGTGAGTCCTTATGTTCTAAGGACCAAGCCTTTACTTCATTTATGTCTTTATTCTTCAGTTTTGATCATGATGTATGGGCTACGTCTCAATATCTTCTTATGTACTAGATGGATTTGAGACGATGTTTAGACTTCCGCTTTATTCTATAAAACTTTTATATGTTGAAACTGTCTTTTAAATCTTTTAAACTCTATTATCTTGTCTATGTATGTTAAGTGACTTGTATGGGGCCTCTCGGGGTCTTATACGCCATGTTACGCCTAGGGGCTACCTTGGGTCGTGACAATTATGATAGGGGAACCTTATTGGCTTGATATGTACAAGTATTGCTACATATTAAATAACATATCTAATACCAATTTTTTTTTTTGAGAGTTATGTTCTCATAATCAATGGTTTAGCTATAATTGGAGACTTATAATTTCTGCTTAAATCCACTTGGATAAAAACCAATATCATCAATATAATTTTATAATTTGAAATGTGCTCTAATAATTCGAGCAAACAAACCTTGCAAAAATCAAATTTCAAGTTGATAACAAAGAACATGTGACCATAATATAGATGCATCTATCAAAATCATATAATAGAAAACGGTCCATATGGTAGGTGAATGGGCTCATATTCATCTTTTTATAAATTTCACAAATTCAGGGGGATACAATCTCAACCTAAACTGGTACAATAATTATTTTATCATGAGAACAAACAACACAATTTTTTTTTTGAAGAAATTATTATTTCTTCTAATTAATTCTCAATAATTTTTGCATCATATTTGAACTGGGATGGTCAAGTGGTCATGCCAACTGATATTTATTTTAATAAACTGCTAGTTTACTTTTGCATGTGATTCCATGATCGTGTCCATATTTATGTACCCCAAACAACATAAAAATAGATAATATTACACACAAATATTTATAACCTGCTACTGTACTAATATGAAGATCTTAAATCTTTCCATATATTACAATTTCAATATAATATTTTCTTTTTTTCTTTGACAATTTCTTTGAAACTTAAAAAATTTCTTTTCAGATTTACTACAATTTCAATAGTATGAACAACTTAATTCTTTGGAGTAGTAACACATTAGCTCTTTCGTAACTCTCAAATAATTATGTACTACCACATATTTCATAAAACTATCTATGTGGATAACATATCCTTCACTGAAAAATTTATATCATCATTATCATGGTCAAAATCATTACAGGCAAAACTTGTTTCTTGATTTCTTTTTTGCCATTTATATCTTTCTTTTTTTCAATACCTGACAAAATATTTTTGATGTACAAAGGTAAATAACAAATAATAAATTTGTGCGATCAAGAATTTATTTCTTTCTCTTGCCTTTATGATAATTCATAATAAAACATATCAGAATATTTGTGATGTACTAAAAGTACTTCAATAATGATCATGTATACCAACATCAAATTTATTTATTTCTATTAAACCTCCCATAGAGGTGAGTTGTCACATTTTCTTCAAGGAAATGACTATAATCTTCATTTATATGATAATCGGAGATTCTAGACTCATTTTAGGCTTCTAGTTCACCAAATTATGTTTTCAATACTTGTTTATGTCCATTTCTTATACGAATCTATATGAATTTCAGATATGAGAGTTCAAGGACAAAAGAAAGCAAAAGAAGTCAAATACATGAAAAAGTTATGGAATGGGCGGAATTGTGATCACCAAAGTCCCTTGGTGGATCACCGAAGTACACCCAAGCTCGCATAAAAGATCAGAGAATTCTGCTAAGAAAATCAGACCAGGTCGCCGAGCTAACACTCATTCGGTGACTCGCCGAATCCACTCATTGATCTCTGTCGAGGTCGTCGATCGAGTATCACAAAAGACCTGAAGTCCAAGACCAACTCTGAAAAGACAAATTGGTGATGGAGAGGCGTATTCGACGACTCGTTGAGCTATTCGACGAGCTTGAGTTGACTCACCGAATTGGCCAAAAAGGCTATTTTTGTGAAGATTTTTTGAAATGTATAAATAGCTCTTTTTGGAGAGAAAACTATTTTACACTTTTTGAATAGTTTTACACTGTAGAATCTTTTGATTTTGGGAGATTTTCTTGTACTTGAGATTTTCGGGATTTAAGGAGATTGAGAATTACATTCTCATTTTCTTTTCAATCAATTAGCTACTACGAAGAATCATTTTGGTAATTTACTTTTACTTCATCATGATTGGCTAAAACTTCATAGTCTTAGGGGTGTGCACTTGTAATGGATTCTTAGTTAGTATATGGGTTTTTTGTTCATTGCTTAGTATAATATTGATTTAATATGAGTTCAACTGTCTCTTCATTGTTTAGCTTATAATTTTAGGTTGCAAAATCTTATTAAGCTAGTGTTGCTTGTGAGAGATATCTAGAGTGGAAGAGATAACTAAGTATTACTTGATTTAGTTCATTTTATAATCTTTAGCTTGATGAATTTTGTCAAACTTAAGATTTTGGATTGATTTCTATTGTTGCACATGTTGGGGTTTGATAAAACCCACATGAGATATATGTAACACCTCAGAAGTTGGAAAGTTGAGTTGGAAAGAAATGTTTCAGAAAATTTCTTGATGCAGTGATCTGCGAGTCCTATCTACGGATCGTAGGAAGTTCTACGGGCCGTAGGAAGAAAGTCGTAGACTTGGGTTTGAGTTTTTTGAATTTCAAGTCCCTGATGTTGAACCTACTGCTTGACAAGACTAGTTGTCAGAAATTTGACGGATCGTAGGATTGATCCATAGAAAGATTCAGTGTGATTAACTTGAGACTTCAGTCTGCGAAAAGGATTGATGGATCGTAATATGTTTTACGGGTTGTAGGAAGCACACGTAGAAGTGATTCAAACTTACTGAAATTTTGGGTTAAAAGTTGAGGTCTATGGATGGGGTCTATGGACCGTAGGAATTTAGACAGTCCGTAGAAAGGTTTCATAGGAAATACCCAGGATTTTAGGCCCTAGTAACTCAACCTACGGTTGACCATTATGGTTTGCAGGAATTTCTACTATCCGTAAGTCCAAACCGTAGGTCTGTCTGACAGTTATTTTTAAAGGGTATTTGGGTCTTTTCCTATGTATTAATTACCTATATCATGTCGTTTTACTCCTATTTATAAGTCTTATAACTACTTTTATACCCCTAAAATTTATCCAACTCTCTCATTCACCTCAAATAACCAAATCTCATCCACATTCATCACCTCAATTCTCTCTCAAGGTCAAGAAGAAGGCTAGGGTTTCCAAGCATCAAGTCTCCCTTTTCACCATTGCTTTTGGGTTTGAATAGCAAGGTATGTAGGGTTTCACCAATGGGTTCCATTCACCCATTGGGCCCCAAGATTTCTCAATTCTCCAAAGTTCAATTCCAATCAAATTGATTAGGTTTTCATTGAATTATTCATGGGTTCTAATTGTGTTGATTCAATTAGTTTTTTTTGATCTTATTATGATTGTTTTGACTCAATTACATGCAATCCAATTTATTTCATATGAACCTATGCATTGTTCATGATTTTGACTATGAACTCTTAAAGACATGAATTTATGAAGAAGCTATGAATCTATGAATGATATTTTCATGAAAGCTATGCATAATTTATGATAAATGATGTTTTATGATCTAAGTTACTTTAATATAAGAATCAATTAATTGTGAAAGGATTTTATGACATACATGATTTGTGAAAGGTTTTTCTCACATTAAGAAATCATGATTAGTGAAAGGTTATCTCACACATAGTTTAAGGAGCTGCTCTATGATGTCTTAGGCTTGGACTAATAACTTAATTGTGTTTTTACATGGATGATGATATGTTTATGACTAATTTTGTTGGGATTTTACTTAGCACTGAGAGAATATTGAGATGGAGGCTCTCCCGTTAGTAGAGGTCGGGTCTCTAGAAATAATCTCCTTATCCCTAACTACGTGCTCCTGTAGGATTATCATAAGTGACATAGCTAGTGGATCAATCTAAGCTAAAAGTTAAGGTCCTTTCCTTGTCAAGTAATGACATCTATTTTTTGGTGTGGGAGCAAGACATCAGATTCCACGTTATAGCTTACAAGGTCTATGTCAGTTAATAGTATATATCCCACAAAATGAACTAATTTGTTCTTAAAGGTTTTATGAATCTTTACTCATGATTTTAAAATGTATTGACCATGTTCATAATTTATTATGTCTCTTTAAAAGGTTTTTCTATGTTTAGCTTAGTCATGCATATCATGTTTTCGATTATGTCCCCTTATGATCATGTTTCATGTTTTTATGCATATCCCTCATACTTAGTACATTTCATGTACTAATGCATACTTGTGCCTACATTGTTTAATAATATAGGGTGTGATGTTTCCTCTCCTTCTGCTCGTGGCTAGTTGGTGATCATTTGATTGTTCGAAGTTGAAGACTTTGTGAGTCCTCATGTTCCAAGGACTATTTCATCTTCATTACATTTTCCTTATGTTTTAGTTTTTAGACATTGTACGTGGTGTACGGGTTACATCATGACCATTTTTTCTTATCTACTAGATGGCAGACTATAATAGATTTCTACTTAAATATCAAACTCTTTTATTTGTATGAGATTTCATACTTTTGTCTATTATATTGTGTATATGTATGTTAAGCGTCATGTGTAAAAGCGTCTTGGGGTCTTATACACCATGTCACGTCTAGTATGTACTTTGGGACGTGACAATATGATAGTTGATTGATAAATAGTTGTCACTATCGTGAATCTAGCCTACCCATTGATAATCAACTGATTTTAGCAATTTAATCTACCCATTTCTGTTAAATTAGCATCTATTTACGCACACTCCTAAGATTTCTCTCTTATTCATGAAAAAACCCTTGATCTTAAGCTTGCTAGTGACACTTGTTAACATCTTGTTAACCAAACCTGAATTGTTAATCAAATCCCCCCTCCAATTTACATTTATGTATAAATTAGATAAACATACAAATTTTTAGTGTTTGAGATTGCATCATAAGGTGAATTACTATCGACCATTTCCCATGGGATCGACTCCAACTCCTTATTAGGTTATGACCGCCTACATATTGATTCGTAAGGTGTGAAGTTGAGCGTTATAAAAACTAGCATTGTTGCTAGAGACTTTTTGGAGTAGTGGCTCATGAGGATCCATACGATCATCTCAATAATTTTATTGATGTGTTCGGTCCTTTATCTTTCAAGAACTTATCTCTAGAGTCAATTTATTTGAGGTTATTTCCTTTCTCCTTAACGGGAGAAGCTAACGCATGGTTTGGAGAAATACCAAAAGATTTTATCACCTCATTGTATGATTTGACTAAGGCATTTCTTGAGAGATTCTTCCTACTGTCGAAGATGCTACAACTTCGGGATGATATCATAAATTATTGTGGGATTGATGGAGAGCCTTTTCATGAGACGTGGCTGCACTTTTAGAAAATATTGATCCAATGTCCCACTTATGGCCTTCCTGATAAGATACTCTTGCTAGTCTTCTATATATCACTCGACCAAATTAACAAAGGGGCGACCAATCAGCTAGTTGGTTGTGGAATCATCCGTCAACCTTTTTTGGTTGCCTCCACTTTACTTAATAGGTTGGAAAAAACAAACCGAGTTTGAACTGCTAGAGAAGATGAGATGGCCCCTACCTCCTTGTCTATTTCCAAAGAGAAAATGTTGAAGGATCAAGAGAGGGATAAGAATATGGCTAAGGTGATGATACAAATGGACCTATTGAATATGAAGATGAGGGGATGTGGTTCCAGAAATGTGAATGCTATGGGTGTGAGTGGTGGAAAATAAAGTGAAGATGAAACTTTTTAGGCCTTGTATAATGAAGAAGTGCAATTCTTGACAAACCAAGCGAGGGGTTCTCATCCTACCTACCAAAGGAAAGGTGGGAATCAAGGTTGGAACAAAGAAAGAAATAGAAACTGGAGAGACCGTGAAAGGGAATGGATTGATCGAAGTAATGGTTGGATGGAGCGCAAAAGTTAAAAAGATCATTATGTCCCTCCTCATGATAGACCAAAGTCAAAGGAGACCAATGACGATCCCAAAAGCTTTAGGACCAAAGATATGCTTGCTCATATTCTCAATAAGGTTGAAGTTTCTGATAAAGTTCTCAAGGAGATGAAGACTAATTTCTCCTCTTTGAATCAAATCGTCACTTCTCATTCGGTTTCTTTTAAGCTACTTAAGCGCAAATGGGGAAGATTTTAGCCCACTTGTTTCCTATACCAAAAAGATAACTCCCAACTGATATAGTGACCAATCCAACGAATGATTAATATATGGCGATTGTGACTAGAAATGGAAGAATGATAGGGAGTGATATAGTCAAAGATGATATGGTGAATGAAAATGAAGACAAAGATAAAGTGACCAATGATAAAGAATTTCCAGTTGAGGTAAAAGAAGATGGTCCTAAGGTGGTTGAAACTGAAACTAGTAATGCAAATTTTGAGAGTTATTGTGGTTTAAAAGTGGGGGATGTAACTACTCCAACGAGTTTTGTGAAATTTCCAATTAAATTTACCCCTCTTTTCCCCCAAAGGTTGAGGAAGAAAGATGAGGATGTGAAATTCAAGAAGTTCTTGTTTGTGTTCAGAAATCTCTCGTTGAACATTCCATTGGTTGATGGCTTGTTAGAGATGCACGAATATGCTACATTTATGAAAGACTTGGTTACAAAGAAATAGAGAATTGATTTTAAGACTGTTGAAATCTCACACCGTTATAGTGCACTTATATCTAGCAACATGATGGTGAAGAAAGAAGATCCAGGAGTGTTCACTATTCCTCGCCAATTGGGATGTACCAATTTGCAAAAACATTGTGTGATCTTGGGGCTAGCATAAACCTAATGTCCTTTGCAATTTTCAAGAAACTTGGGTTAGGGGCTCCAAAGCCAACCATAATGAGACTTTTTATTACAGATAGATTAATCAAGAAACCAATTGGGGTGCTTTATGATATTTTGGTGAAGGCTGATAAGTTCATATTTCCCACTGACTTTGTGATACTTGATTGTGAAATTGATGCCGAGATTCCTATTATTTTGGAAAGGTCATTATTGGCTACTAGAAGAGCATTGGTAGATGTAGAAAGTGGTGAGCTGAAATTTTGGGTGAATGATGAAGAAGTGAATTTCAATATGTGTAAATCTATGAAGAAACCGAATTAATTGCAAGTTGTATCAGTGATTGATATTATTAATGACGTCATATCTAGTATTAGAGAGCTTACATGCATTGGGGAATCCTTGTTGGTTGTTTTGTTGAATTATGATAGTGACGAAATTCAAGACTATCCTGAAGTAGTGGTTGCTCTTGTGGGTTTGGGTTCTTTCTCATTCAATCCCAAAATACTTGATATTGATTTGAAGAATTCGGAGAATCCACCCGCCAAACTATCAATTGAAAAACTCCCAAGGTTAGAGTTGAAAGCACTTACCTCTCATCTCCGTTATGTATTTTTGGGTGTGATAATACCTTGCTGGGTATTGTTGTTGCTGATTTATTAGAATGGCAAGTTGAAGCACTAGTTGTTTTGTTGAAATTTTTTATTATAGTTGTGGGGTGGACTATTGCTAATATTATTGGGATTCCACCCGGTATATGTACCCACAAAATCTAGTTGATTGTCTATTGTAAGACAAGCATCGAGCACCAAAGGAGGTTAAATCCTCCCATACAAGAAGTCCTTAAGAAGAAGATAATTAAATGTCTTAATGCGGGTGGTGTCTACCCTATTGTGGATAGAAAATGGGTAAGCCTCTTCCAATGTGTGCCGAAAAAAGGGGAATCACAGTCCCAAATGAAAATAATAAACTCGTTCTAATGAAGCATGTAACGGATTGAAGGGTTTGTATGGTCTATCGGAAACTTAATCTTTGGACTGAAAAGGATCATTTCCCCATGCCTTTTATGGACCAAATGTTAGACTAACTTACGGGTAGAGGTTGGTATTGTTTCCTTCACGGGTACAATCATATTTTATATTCTCCCAAAGATCAAGAGAAGACTACCTTAACATGTATCTATAGCACCTTTACTTTTAAAAGTATGCCTTTTGAGTTGTGTAATGCTCCTGCCACTTTCCAAAGGTGTATGATCTCATTTTTTGTGGATATGGTGGAAGGCACTAAGGAATACTTTATGGATGGCTTTTCGGTGGTGGGTGATATTTTTGAAGCATGTCTAAATCATTGTACAAAGTGTTGAAGAGGTATGTTGAAACAAATCTTGGGTTAAATTGGGAAAAATGCCACTTTATGGTAAAAGAAGGAATTGTGCCTGGGCATAAAATATCGGGAAAGGGAATTCAAGTGGATCAAGTGAAGATAGAATTTATTGCTAAACTACCTCCTCCTATTTTAGTGAAAGGAGTCCGTAGTTTTCTAGGTCATGCTGGGTTCTATTGTCATTTCATTAAGGACTTCTCCAAAGTTGTTTATCCTCTTTGTAAGTTTCTTATCCTCTTTGCAAGTTGCTTGAAAATGAGAGGGTTTTTGAAATTTATGATGCTTGCTTGAAAGAATTTACTTGTCTCAAAGAGAAACTTATTTCGCCCATTTTTATTATCGCACCAGATTTGAGTCTCCCTTTTGAGTTGATATGTGATTCTGGTGGTGTAGCTCTTGGTGCAGTTCTTGGATAAAGTGAAGAGAAGTTGTTTCATCAAGTGTATTCTGCAAGTAAAATGTTGAATGTTGCTCAGAAAAATTACACCATCATTGAATAAGAACTATTGGTAGTGGTTTATGCGTTTGAAAATTTCCGGGCATATCTTTTGGGCACCAAAGTAATAGTTTATACAGATCAGGTTGTGATTCGTCATTTGATGGAAAGGAAGGAAGAAAAACCAAAGTTGATAAGGTGGGTATTATTTCTTCAAGAGTTTGATTTCAAAGTTAAAGATAGAAAAGGTTATCAAACCAAGTGGCGGATCACTTATCTCGCCTTGAATATAATGTGATGAATTTCAGGGAAAGGGATATTGACGAGTATTTCCTTGATGAATGTGTTATGGCTGTCTCAAATGTTGTTTCACATTGCTATGCGGATTTTGCAAATTATATTGTTTGTGGTATCTTGCCCAAGCGGCTAAATCCATACCAAAAGAAGAAAAATTTGTTTAATGTCAAGAAATATAATAGGGATGAGTCTTATTTGTTTCTTGAATGTGTTGATCATGTTATTCAGAGATGTGTTCCAAAAATTCAAGTATGTGTTATCCTTGAGGCTTGTCATGCATCACCCGTTGGTGGTCATCATAGTGGGGTGCGTACAACTTCAAAAAAATTTCAAAGCGGGTATTATTGGCCATCGTTGTATCAAGATGCCAATGCTTTTTCCAAAACTTGTATTCAATGCCAAAGGTAAGGGGGTGTGTCCCGACGTTATGAATTTCCTATCACTCCTTTTCTAGATGTGAAGTTATTTGATGTTTGGGATATTGATTTTAAGAGGCCGTTTGTGAGTTCTTATGGAAACAAATATATCTTGGTTGCTTTTGATTATGTCTCCAAATGGGTAGAGGCAATGACCTTACCTATGAATGAAGGAAGACGTGTGATCCAATCCTAAAGTGGTATATTTTTACAAGTTTTGTCACTCCACGTGCAATCATTAGTGATAGGGGATCTCATTTTTTTAACCGCATATTTGAATCTTTTTTGGGAAAATATGGATTGAAGCATAAGGTCACTGAGGTTATTCCCGGGCTAGTTGAAGTCCAAATGGTTGAGACCTTTTCGGGTTTTTCATGCTTTCCCTAATGAGGCTATTGAGGTCGAAATACGGACGGTTCAAAATTCAAAGTTAATTGTCAAAGGTTGTAGTTGTATTTTGGAGAACGTCCAAACGTGGCAACTATTGATGTGATGTACTTGGAAGACGCTTGAGTTATGTGGCCATGTCATGCCATGGCGTAAATTAAGACACTTCTTGGGAGGTAACCTACGTTTCTTTTATGTCATTTCCAATAATGTTTGTTGGATGTGTAGGTTGGAGTTGAATATTGAAGGAATCAAGCAAAAAAGGCGAGAGGCCTAACTGTTCGGCGCATCATTGAAGATCCTTTAGCATCACCCATTAACATCGCCGCTTATCCCAAAAAATTACAAGTGTCTCTAAGGTTTTTGGCGAGCTCTGGCTCACTCAGGGTGTCACCGAGTCTGTTTGGCGATGGAAAGAGCATCACTGATCGTCCCAAAAAATCTTGTAGATGCCTCTGATGTTTTTGGTGAGGTTTGGCTTACTCAGTGTCTCGCCGAGTCTGTTTGGCGACATTAGTCGACCTCGGCAAATTTCTTGCTCTCTGAAAAGTCAAGGGTCTTTTAACCTTATAAATTCAAACTTTTGATATTCTTTAAAAAAAATTCTCTTTCTTCTTATTCATATAACTTTAGTTTACATTATATTCATCACCATCTCATTAGAAATTCCCCTTTGTGCTTTTAGATTTCCATCAATCTTGACTCTTTGCTCATTCCATTGAACTCAACTGAGGTTGGTGTTTTGAATCGATCAATATGAATGTTGTTGCTTTTTTATGTTTGATTCACAAATTGCTTACTGGTATTGATAAAATAGAATTTCTTAGTTATACCAATGTTTTTCTTGTTTAAATCGTGTATCCATGGCCTTTTTATTAGAAACTTAATTTAATTAGATAAACTCGTGTTGGGGTTGTGTGATTTTGAGTGATAAATTATGGGTGTTGTTGTTGCTGCTGGTTATCGTTTCCAATTGAGGGTTGTATGAGTGGGTTGTGGTTGGGTGAAGTCTGAGTAGCCTAAAATTTGATCAATCGACTTGATTTGGCCGAATGATGGATAGGGTGTTGTGTTTCTTAAGGGAAAATCTTTGGTTTGTTGAATTTGAACTTATTAAGGGGGAAGTCTAAGCACCTCAACTTGTTGAATCACCGTGGGTAGTTTAGAATTGATCATATTTTGGGATGAATTGTTAAATCATTGGGTATTCGTGTTGAAATGCTGATGAATATGGGGATGCTTTGTGGTAGGTATGTTTGGCGACCACGATTTCGAGGCATCGCCGCTTTGCTCACCTCATCACCAAATTGCTAAAGTATGTGCAGGGGAGCATCTGAAATTTTTGGTGATGACCCTGTAGCTCGTCGAGTTATTTTACCCATCACCGAGTTGTACACTTTTGATCAGGGAAGCCTCTGAATATTTTGACGATGATCCTGTAGTTTGTCGAATCTCACGCGGCGATATGACGAGTCATTCCGACGAGAAGTAGCTGAAGTTTCTTGATTTTTTTCTTGAATATCATGAACTTTTCACCCGGATGGTGTTCTTGTATGCTGCGTTGTATTGGTATGGCTCGTTCCAAACATGCATCATGACAGAATGCCATACCTCATACTCCTCCTCCACCTCGAAAGAAGGCAAAAGGTGTGGTGATCTCTAAACAGACTTAAAATTCTATACCAACTCAACTCAAATCTAAGCATGTGAGCGGCAAAGGCAAAAAGAAAGTCAATGAGTCGAAGGATCCTGATGATAGTGATAGCACAAGATCCTTAGAATATTCGTGGATTTGGTCTGACAATGAGAGGGATGAGGGGTAACCAACCCTAGTTCATAGTTCTTTGCCAGAAGCACAATTTACTAAAATAAAAGAGACTCGAACTAGGATCTAAGGTAGTTCATGATCCTTTCGCTAACTTTGTCCCCCAGATTCAACCTATAGTAGCACCCGATTCTATGAATTGCATAAAGGCTGCTGTTACATACACTTTTGGAAGAGAAGAGGATGTCCATAGATAGTGTGTTGGACAGGTATCCAAAAATCTGGCGAACTATCAAGTTTCACAGGTTCGAGAAATTTACAAAGGCTCGAAACCCATATGTTCCAACATGGTTAGTGAGTTCTATGAAGGGTATGCACAGTTTCTACCCAAGAGGAATTAAAGGGGGGGGGGGTCCACCATGACCCTATGACTGCAGTTGAAGTGCGTGGTAAGTTGGTGAAGTGTGGTGAGAATGACATCAACTACGCTCTGGATAGCACTATCAAGAGCCACCACTCTTTGGCAGACAAACTATTGAGTACTTTGGATAGTTTAAAGGAGTGACTTCCCCCAATGATTGACTGATTATATGCCCCCATGGATTGAGGAGGGAGCAATTATTGGGATGAAGGACATAAACATAGCTGCGAGATATTGGTTCGACTTCATTAACAGTTCGTTCATACCATGTCTGAATGAGTAGATTCTCCGTCACCCAAAAGCTGCATCATTGTGTGCAATCACTGATCGAGAGCAATTGAATTTGGGGTCTATCATTGGACCAGAGATTACTTTGAGGGCCAAGCAGAATCAGACCTCATTGACATTCCTGGTGTTGATCAGTTCCTTATGACATAAGTCAGGGGTCCCTTTCGTGGCGAAGATGGATGTCGAGATCACTCTATCCTCAACTTGTGATATTCACTGGATAGAGGTCGAGTACTTGAGAGATGAGGTTGAATGGAAGAAGGAGGCCCCGATTGATTCTTTACCAATTGTTGATATGGAGTCCCAGTGGGTTGATCCTACACCTCCCAGTCCTACTATTGAGGCCTTAGGTACACATGTTTCTACTTCATCTACTTCATGTCCCCATTGACATAGGCCAATATACTGGATGGGAAGTCTTGATCATTCGGTTGATGTGAGAGCCTCTCGATTTGAGGCTGATTTCCCATCTATGATCACACGTGCTATTGAGGCTGCTCTTATTCTATTCGGGATGAAATGAAGGGTCAACATGATATGTTGCTATCCTATGGAGAGAGATTAGATACCTTTACCACTCTAGTTGCGGAGCGTGAGAAGGCTGAGAGCAGTTCCATTGAGTTGACAGCCTTAAAGGCTGATATGTTGGGTTGAGAAAAGATGTGGACTAGCTAAAGTCCACAAATATTTTCATGTTGTGGGGTGATGTGACTATCGCTGAGGGCCCTGTCACAAAGATTCCTTTAGCTCCTTTGACCGATGGTATTGTACCTACAATTGGTGGTGAGCCATAGACCTCTGAGACTGATAAGGAGGAGTCATGTGTGGCTGCTGCATAGAGTGAGGATATCTAGGTTGATCTGTATACTGATTTAGCAGATCTTAAGGAGACATTTTTTAGGCTGTTATGGAGGAGTCCCTTCGAGACTTTTCTATGATTGGTACCAGTTATTCATATCAATCAACCATGAATGTAGCAATTCATTCATAAAGGTCAAAGAATGATAATGATGTGCAATGCAAATGTTAAATATCATGATGCATGTTTGTCATGTTGATACACACCCACTGCCTAACATCACGGGACCCATGGGGGACATATCAGTCCATATACCTACCACAGTGTGTGGCACGCCCCTCGATAATAGTATCAACCATGGTGTGTGGCACGTCCCTTGATAATAGTATCAACCACGTCATGTGGCACGTCCCTCGATGATAGTATCTCCTCTTTGTTTCTCTTTTTTCATCACTTTCACAAAGTACCCATTACAACAGTGTCTCAGAACCAATGTAAATAAGCATGTTCATATGGATAATGAGAGGATCAGAATTTCACATCAATAGCCAATCATGGCAAATCAAAAGTGTGTCAATATAACCTCGGAACCTCCAGAAATTGAACCAAGACCTTACCTAGGCCTAAAATCACCTCCTGAATCCAAATGAATCATAAAAAATTTAATCTGAGAATCCGAACCCCAAACATTGACTAAAGTCAACCCTTGGCCTAAACTCACTTAAAATTCCAACTTAAATGCTCAAATCCACATAAAGACTTCAAAACTGAGAATGACAACACTCTTAGAACAAATTTTGCATTTTAGAGCTGATGAAACTGGCAGAATTCCATTAAGAGACTCGTAGCTCCGGATGTTGAGTAAAGTCACTTATATCAACTTAAGAGTCTCCAAAACTCTAAAACTTTCCAAAAATCACAACTTTTTTATCTGGTTACAAAACTAGTCTCATAAATTGACCCAACATGACTCGGGCCAAGTATTGGTAGGAATAAAATGGTATTTTTAAAATTTTCTAAAAATGACCTTAGATAACACTCAACTACACTTCATCTGATTCTAAGTGTAGACGGTCGTAATCAATTATAAACCCAACTAAGAGTTGGGGTCGATCCCATAGGGAGTGATACGGTAGACAATTCAATTACGAAGTGAAAGAAGCGTTCCAATCATTTGTAGAAGTAGATATTTTCAAAACAATTAAAGTAAATAGCAAGGGTTTGACAACTAGTGTCAATTTTAGGGGATTAGAGTGTGCAATTAACAACTAAGAAAACACGAGAGTAATCAAGTAGAGAGGGATCCTTGTGGATGTGATCGATAAAATGCCGATTTCGCTATATAGGTGACTATCACTTACTAACAGTCGTTGAATCTTAGTGGGTAGGATAGACTTTAGATGCAATAGCCATTTATCAATCAATTATTACGAATCAAGCGATTTCTCTCGAACCTCGACAAGCATAACAAATATGAACAGCCTAAAACCTCAATTAATCTACTCTCTCGAGCTAGATTGGTAGGATTGAATCTAGATCCACTTTCTCAAGTTAATCCATAATAACCCAATCACTACAATCATCAATTAATAGCTTTAATTCTAAAACCTCTTTCTCAAGCAAGCTTAGAATGCTAGACTAGAACTGCATTTGCAACTACAATTCATCAATTGAAACTCAGCTACTAATTGAACCCACTTCAAATCAACAATCAAATTAGTAAATACTAACACTCATAAGCTAATTGAGGCATTCAATCACATAATTACACCCCCAAGAATGGGGGTTTTAGCCAATCATTATAAAAAGTAAGAAAATGTTACCAACTATGTTCTCCATCAGTTTTGGTAACATATTGCAAGTCTTCACAATGCTCAAATTGAGTTCAAAAATCAATAAAACCTTCAATCTCTACTCAAAACTTAAAGAACAGTGTTAGGGATCAAAAACCCAATGTAGAAACTCTCCAGAATTTCCCAACTTTCGGAACTCTGTTTCATCTTTGAAAAATCACATTTATAATCTCCCAGATTTTTGGCCTTAGGATCAATCGGCGGAATAAGTCGTGCGTCACCGACCAGGTCGGTGATGCGCCAAATGTTCCCTCCATCGCCTTCTTGGCTTCACTTTTTATCCTTTATGTGCTGTAACTTTAGGTGATCGAGGTCTCCTTCGCCGATTCCTCTTTTCCATCGCCGAGTTGTCTTGGTCCAAGGGATGGCTTGCTGTAAGTTTTGGCGAGCTAAAGAGCCACTTGGCGAGTCGCCGAGTGGCTTTGGCGATCATCAGTCTTTCTTTTCTTTAGCTTTTTCAGCTTCTTCGCTCCTTTTTTTCTGGTAATGTCCTTGCCTTGCTCTTTTACCTCTCTTGCTGTAAAGTAGCATTTAAACATCAGTTTAGAGCATAAAATAGGTATTGAGGACATTAAAACTCTAGATATTAATCCCTAAATGAGTCGAAATTCCCGACTCATCAACCTTCAGGGTCATCACATCTAGATAGTTGTGAGTATTATCCATTATAAATTGGAGAATTTGATAAAGTCGGCTAACATGTTAAGCATAGTCACATTTTCCTCTCACACAGACACTGTGAATCATATTTTTGAAGTGCGTCATTTTGATTGCTTAAATCTCTTTTAAGGTTGTGTTCATTATTTTAAAGCTCTCCTAGGTTTTATACTTGATATAATTTCTTGTTTCCTTCTCTTTTCATCATTCTATTTCCTTGTATAATGCTCCAATTTAGATATCAGGCGAATTTCATTTTGGTTCTTTTATATATATACTAGTATCTGGATATGTGCGTTGCACATGCGTCCTATAAAAGTAGTACAAATGATATGAATCATATTAAAATGATAGTGAAATGAGTAATTAAATGAAAAAAAAAATACATCCTGAAAATACCTTGAATAAGTTGTTGCTTGAGTACCATTATGCTATATGGATTTAAACTACTCTCCAAATCCTAAAGGAAGATTTAGGACCCCACATATGTCACCCTAATTTCTATTTAAAATTACAACCATAAGCAAAAGCATGAAAAAATCCAACCTTGCTTTTAAATAAATTCCAAAATCAATACAAAACATAAAACACCTACCAAAACGAACTATTATAAATATGAGTTGGACTTTTCCTTTGAAACCTTGGGACAATGTGAAGAGATTTTCGCTTGATATTGCAGGAAACTAACTATTGGAATTAGATAAACTTACGCAGTAATTGTCACGACCCGAGCCTACACCCTGGACGTGGCCGACACTTGAGAACCATTGCTGGCCTTCAAGTGAACCCTCATCCTGGCTGACTACAAGTGGAAGACTAACTCAAGCATACATAAGCATCAAATTGAAAGAAATGTTTAAAAACAGTTTACTAAATCTCAAAAATTTGTGGAATATACTGAGTATGAAATATAAGTTTTAAATAAAATATCTGAAACTGGAAGACTCTCCAAAACTGTCTATCTATGAAGCCTCTACTATACAACTGCTAGTAACAACTCATAAAAATTGGAGTCCTCCAGAAGCAAGGAGGTCTTACTCAAAAGCTGACGAAATGATCTTATCGGACTCTTGCTGAGGATCCTAAGAACCTGTATCTACATCATTAAAAGCTGCAGGTCGAATGACATCAATACATTGAATGTACGAGTATGTAATATAGTTGAATAACAAATAACTGAAAGAAAAGACTGCAATAAATAACATTGTACTCAAGCTGAATGTAAAGAAATAAAGGAATTAAATCATTTAAAGCTTTACAAAATACTTTCTCATCTCTGAACTCAATATAATAAGTGATATATAAAAATACACTTTAACTCTATTGTGATGTTCTCGAACTGAGAACCATCACTATGAGCTACGTGATGATACAATGTCTTGCCCACGCTGTCAAAACTATCCTATACCTTGCCGGGGAATAGAACACCTCAACTAAGTGGATCCACTAAGCTATGCTTAAAAAACAATAAGGAATCATCTAAAAAGTATGACCCTTTACCCATGTTGACACACATGGTTTATGAGGAGTTTGAGTTGTCTGAACTCGTCCTCATATCGGTGTTCAATACTACTCCCAATAATATATACTCATGCTCATATGTTTAAAAACATAACTCTTCCTCTAGTTTGAGATAATTGCTCAAACTACCCTTTTAAAAGAGGTAATTGCTCTTGAAATATCTTTTGAACTCATAACTCATTTACAAATCTCAGTTTCTCTTTTATCAGTGTAAAAAGTGATACCTCTGGGAATACATAGTCCCCTTATACTGTTACTCTATTCATAATTGAAAATTATTTCTCAAAAACATTTCAAAATTATATTATAATATGATCATTGATGACTCGGGAAGTCATACCGCATAAACATTGATCATATATCTAGATACCATATTGCTCATACATTGATGGCATACTCGATTGTCATACTAATCATGTTTTAGAAACTCTTTTCTCAAAACTCATCTTTACTTTGTCAAAACTCAGTTTAACAATTCAAGTGTTGGCTTTAAAAAGATTTTCAAAATTTATAACTCAAATCATAGGGTTCATGTGGAATTATGGACATGAACGACTCAAATCAAGGATCTTAATAGCTATATGAAAACTCAGTATGCAGAACTCAAGACTTAAGGACTCAAGATCTCGAAACTCTTAACTCAACGATATTTCTCCTCTCAAAAATACTCAATTCATAGGTTTCATACTGAAATATAGACATGAACGAATCAACTCAAGAATTTTAATGCATAACATATAGCAAGTCAATATTTAGGAATAGAATTTCAAAATGAAACAGGAACTCAAGAACTCAAATCAACTTATCTCAAGAATACTCAAATCTAGGGATAGAATCTTAGATTACTCTTTCACTAATTTGAAAGTAGATGTAGGGCGTGAGGACGAACTAGTGCAACACTATGATAGCCTTACATACCTGGAAGAATAAGGTTCTTGAAGAATCTAGAAGAAGAACTTGATTAGAAGCATTGAAACCCTAGCTTGAAGGAGAAAAATAAAGAAAACTTTTCTTGAGATTTCTTGAATTGGTTTATTAAAACTCTATGGCCAAGAATTAGGATTCTCATTAATGATTCATAATTGTATGGAGGAATTTGAGTTTGAAAGAATGGAATTCTTGGAGATAGACTTACTTGGAAGAAGAATCTGGAAAAAGATTGAAAGAATCTTGAATTAAAGTCTTCTAGTTTGATTTTTCCTTAGGGTTTTGCCTTAGGGTTTGAGAGAGAAGAGAATGATGGATTAATAGATGAAAATCTGATTGTTTTGGGTCTCTAATTGTTCAAGATTTTTTTTTAGGGTTTTCATGGAGCTAAAAATACAAAAACGACCCTTTTTAATGTTTCCCGTTGGCTAATTCGTCACTGCACTGTATCAGGTTACTAAAATGGTCATAACTTTTTATATTATATAAGATATGGTCGTTTGAAGTTGACCTAAATATAATCTTACATCAAAACTAATCGATAAGAAAACTTTCAACTGTACTTTGTGCTAGGAGTTTCTAGTGACCTTAATTGATATCCAAAATCATTTCCACACTAAAGAATTTACCTTTACACATATAGGCAATTTAAGAATCACCCAATATGACCCTACAAGTAAATGAAAAATGGTTCGAGTCTTAACTTAGAAATTTTTGGAGTGTTACAATATCTCCCCCTTGGGATCATTCGTCCTCGAATGACGGCTGGTCTGAGAATGGAAAGGGGCTACTCTTACTATATTCAAGTCTAACTCAGAATCACAAAGTACTTAACATAGGGTGATTATTCTGATCTATATCACAAGATCCTAAACATTAGATATGTATACTACTCTAAACCACAAGATTCAGGTTCTATACCTCTATAGGGAATCTCATCCCAAGGATATTACTCCTTACCACTAGATTCAACTAACCTAGAGTCTTATTCAAGAACCACCTAATGCATCATGCATTCATCCATATGCTACCAACAACACATTCAATCCTAGTACTATAACCACTCCATGGACTCCTACTAACCAATCCTTAAAAGAATTTCTCATTCTCTCGTCACTTCTACCAACTTAACTTTCATGCATTATTACCAGGAAACTGACTTATTACTCATCGTAAAAAATTATCTCTTTCTTCATCCACATTTATAACTTTGGATGAAATAAACACACCATCAGTATCATAATAGGAAATAATAATCCTCTCCTCTATCATCACACAACTACTATCAACATCACCACTCTCAAAATTAAAAGGATCACTAAAATAACTTTAGGGAGAAAGATCAGAAGCACGATTCATTCGAGAAATTTGATATAAGAATATGCATGACATGACATTATGTTGTTAGCCATAAAGAGTAGGTCACAGATTCGTAAAACTGAGAATACTATGAGATATGAGTGCTTAGATGAATAGGTTCATATCTTGAGGCTAATATCCATAACTTTATGGAGTAACATTGAGATCAGTGGGCTAAAGCCTTTGCCCCTCATTCTGGAAACTGAGAATAGATGTGAATCTCTCTGAAGTGTATGAGCAAAGGCCATAGACACAATTTTGATATAAGAACATCATCATGATGTTGTAATGACTGAACTTTGAGGAATACGCTAGAGTATGAATGGATTGATGTGCCACCTTATCTCTTTCTGAAGACATAACTATCTCATTCTCAACACTTGACTTGATTTCTCATCTTATCATCCCCCCTTAGGTTTGAAGCTGACGTTTTAAAATTATGGATCTATTCCATTATCTCTAAACTAGTCTACATTTTCTTTACTGTAATACTCATGAAAGGGTTATCTCATGGCTACTGGACTCTCCATAAGCAAGTACTAAGATTCCTTCTAAGACCTCTTTCCAAGATGCTTCTCCTAACCTCTTCTCATGGCTTATAAGGCTGCTTCATCTAGCTCTTAAGGGAAGAAAAATTTATGCTTACCTCAGCCTATTGCACATTAATAGCTCAATTATACTATTTAGGCACACATGAAAAATAATCATTAAATTAATTGGAACTTCGTCTGGTTACATACAATCTCAGTTACACCTCTTAATGCTCTCGTTAATCTAGTGACTCAGTCATACTTCATTTCTCTCATCTAAAAGTCAGAATCTCTCACTTGTACCAGTCGCAGCTAACATCTCAATTCCTCACCTACTCTATGTCAAGTCTACCCAATCAGATCTCATGACTAACATCATCACCCTCATGTTGCCATTCTTTTGATCACGACGCTCATCTAATATTCAAGCTTAATGTTTATTACTAAACCCGGATATTAATCTGATTGCTCGCCTACCATATTAACTTACAACTACTAGATAAAATTTTAGAAACACTCGCCCACTAAAACCTCATGACAAGTAGTCAATTTTTATCTCTCAGTCTATATCCTTACATATTACTGCCACATTCCACTTTACAACTTAAGTACTATTTACTCATTCACTATACATCATCACCAAATTAGTTCTATAACACTTTGAATATTTTGGGCTCTCCCTAAAAATTCATAAGCCTAGCTTAGACCTATTGCCTCATGAATACTCCTGCTTTTTTATCCAGCACCTACACTTGGTCGTTACCAACACAATAACACATCATCATAACCTTCTTTCTAGTTAAAGTATACTCTATCTCATCCTAACTAGTAACTCTTACTCTACCTCCTATCATGCAATCTACACAAAATCATCACTTCTTAGTCTACCCATAAGGAAAAACTCCTCATTAATAACCTACTAGGTGCATGACTACAACAACATAATGTTTTTGATCACTATATCCCTTTCATAGATTACTGAACCTCTACATGTATTCTTCTAACTTTGGGCACTCTTACTACTACTTCTTATAATCTCATAACTCATACTATCTTTTTGGGTGAAAATACTACCCAGACTCTAAAACATACTTCTTCATAAGGGTCTCAATTGGAACAAGGTTTAGAGAAGAGAGTAAATCTAACTTTTAGCTTGAACGCACGATTCATATGAATATTAGTGCATTCTTTCGAAACTTAACACTTAACTCACTCACGGGCTTGTCTCAAGACCCTCTGCAGTCTCATGACTTCCTCAAGACTTTTTCTGAGAGCAACTCATCGATAAAGAACTGACTTTGCTTTTCAACCACCTCTAGTACGAGAGGTAGTCGAATGAATCTGAGAAACGTACGAGTTTGAATAAACTCCTTATGACATAGTTCTACTGCACGATTTATAGTATGAAAGAAGTGAAACTTTTTATTAAATGTCTATAGTCCCTTATTTATAGAAGTGGGGCCCTCATAACCATAAATAAGATCCTACTTGACACGACTTCATAGACACCCTAGGACACTTGAACTTTGTACACTGAAACCAAGTTTGTCACGACCCGAGCCTACACCCTAGACGTGGTCGGCACTCGAGAACCATTGCTGGCCCTCAAGCGAACCCTAATCCTGGCTGACTAAAAGTGTAAGACTAACGCAAGGGTACATAAGCATCAAATTGAAAGAAACGTTTAAAAATAGTTTACTGAATCTAAAAAAATTGTGGAATATACTGAGTATGAAACGTAAGTTTTAAATAAAATATCTCAAACTGAAAGACTCTCCAAAACTGTCTATCTATGAAGCCTCTACTATACAAATATGAGTGTTGGGACAAGGCCCGCGACTCCTCAAGAGAACTGCTAGTAACAACTCATAAAAATTGGAGTCCTCCAGAAGCAAGGAGGTCTTACTCAAAAGCTGACGAAATGATCTCAGCGGACTCTTGCTAAGGATCCTAAGAACCTGTATCTACATCATTAAAAGATGCAGGTCGAATGACATCAGTACATTGAATGTATGAGTATGTAATATAGTTGAATAACAAATAACTGAAAGAAAGAACTGCAATAGATAACATTGTACTCAAGCTGAATGTAAAGAAATAATGGAGTTAAATCATTTAAAGCTTTACAAAATACTTTCTCTCTCTGAACTCAACATAATAAGTGATATATAAAAATACACTTTAACTCTATTGGGAGATTCTCTAACCGCCAACCATCACTATGAGCTACGTGGTGATACAACGTCTCTACCACGCTGCCAGAACTTTTCTATACCTTGTCGGTGTATAGAACACCTCAACTAAGTGGATCCACTAAGCTATGCTTAAAAGGCAATAAGGAATCATCTAAACGTATGACCCTTTACCCATGTTGGCATACATGGATTATGAGGACTTTGAGTTTTCTGAACTCGTCCCCATTTCGGTGCTCAATACTACTCCCAATACTATATACTCATGCTCATATGTTTAAAAACATAACTTTTCCTTTAGTTAGAGATAATTGCTCAAGGTAACTACTCTTGAAATATCTTTTGAACTCATAACTCATTTAGAAATCTCAGTTTCTCTTTTATCAATGTAAAAATTGATACCTCTGGGAATACATAGTCCCCTTATACTCTTACTCTATTCATACTTGAAAATTCTTTCTCAAAAATATTTCAAAATCATATTATAATATGATCATTGATGACTCGGGAAGTCATACTGCATAAATATTGATGGTATATCTAGATACCATACTGCTCATACATTGATGGCATACTTGATTGTCATACTAATCTTGTTTTAGAAACTCTTTTCTCAAAACTCATATTTACTTTCTCAAAACCCAGTTTAACATCTCAAGTGTTGGCTTTAAAAAGCTTTTCAAAATTTATAACTCAAATCATAGGGTTCATGTGGAATTATGGACATGAACGACTCAAATCAGGGATCTTAATAGCAATATGGAAACTCAGTACTCAGAACACAAGGACTCAAGAACTCGAAACTCAAAACTCAAAACTCAACGATATTTCTCCTCTAAAAAATACTCAATTCATAGGTTTCATGCTGAAATATAGACATGAACGAATCAACTCAAGAATTTTAATGCATAACATATAGCAAGTCAATATTTAGGAATAGAATTTCAAAATGAAACAGGAACTCAAGAACTCAAATCAACTTATCTCAAGAATACTCAAATCTAGGGATAGAATCTTAGATTACTCTTTTACTAATTTGAAAATAGATGTAGGGCGTGAGGACGAACTAGTCCAACACTATGATAGCCTTACATACCTGGAAGAACAAGGTTCTTGAAGAATCTTGAAGAAGAAATTGATTAGAAGCCTTGAAACCCTAGCTTGAAGGAGAAAAAGCAAGAAAACCTTTCTTGAGATTTCTTGAATTGGTTTCTTGAAACTCTATGGACAAGAATTAGGATTCTCATTAATGATTAATAATTGTATGGAGGAATTTGAGTTGGAAAGAATGGAATTCTTGGAGATAGACTTACTTGGAAGAAGAATTTTGAAAAGATTGAAAGAATCCTGAATTGAAGTCTTCTACTTTGATTTATCCTTAGGGTTTTGCCTTAGGGTTTGAGAGAGAAGAGAATGATTGATTAAGAGATGAAAATCTGATTGTTTTGGGTCTTTAATTAGTCAAGAAATTCGTTTAGGATTTTCTTAGAGGTAGAAAGATTAAAACGACCCTTTTTAATATTTCCCGTCGGCTAATTCGTCACTGCACTGTATCAGGTTACTAAAATGGTCATAACGTTTTACTCAAAACTTGGATTGTTGCGAAATTGGTGGCGTTGGAAAGAAGATTCAAACCTTTAAGTTGATAGGTTATGGGCCACGTAACTCTTTGTATTCTAAGAGATATGATCGTTTGAAGTTGACCTAAGTTGAATCTTACATCAAAACTTAATCGATAATGGAACTTTCAACTCTACTTTGTGCTAGGAGTTTCTAGTGACCTTAATTGATAACCAAAATCATTCTCACTCTAAATAATTTACCTTTACACATATGGACAATTTAAGAATCATCCAAAATGATCCTAAAAGTAAATGAAGAATGGTCCGAGTATTAACTTAGAAATTTTTGGAGTGTTACTGTAATGTTCATTTGAATTAACATGAGAAACTATACTATGAATGTCAATTTTAGATCTTAATAAGTCACAGAAAAATGAAATCAATATAACTACATAAGAATGATGATAAATGATCAGACGAGAAATAGGATGAATGGGAGGATTTTAAGCTTTAAGTAACAAAACAAAATGCAAATAGAAGAGGCATACATGTTGAGTTTGTTTCATCCAATGGTGAAGGTTTTACATATATTTGATGTCCATTTATATAAAATATTTAATAACTAAAAGTAAAAATAAAAATCGTTATTGATGTTGTTGGATTAATGAATGAAAATAAAGGGCCAAAATCAGTTATAGTGCTACTCCCTCCGTTCAACAATATTTGTCCACTATACTAAAAATAGTTGTCCAATTTAGAAAAACAAGAGATGATTTATCTTTTCTGTCTATTTTACCCTTACTATTAAATACTATTTATCATCTAACACATTTCTCAAAACATTAAATTTAATAAAGTCAAATGATAAGATAGTAATATTACTCCTATTATTTATTGTTTCTTAAGGGGTGTGCCAAGTCAATACAGAACAATTATTGTTGGACAGAAGGAGTATAAGTTTTGATCAGGTACAAATTTTAAAAAGTTGTAAATGATATTATTAGAATTTGGTATAACATTAATTAAGGAAACCAAAAACATTGTGAGTGTATCTACAAATTTTGAAAAGACTGTAAAAGAAATTGTTAACATTTAGCTTAACTACACAACGTGTGGATTTTTTTAGGAATTTGAAGAGGCTGCAAAAGGTTTTATTAGCATTTACCAAAACATAAATAAGGAAACATTTATTATTGCCTAAAAATAAGGTACTTATTAGCATATTTCAGTATAGCAATTATATAAAGCAAAAACAAGGAGCATTATTACCATTGTTGTAACATGTACTAATTATTAGGCATGATTAGTATCTATTAAACTTCTATTTGTTCACACCTTTAGTGAATGAGAATCACTAAAATATGGATGCATTTGATTATTAAATGTAAATATACTTATGCTAGCAAAATGATGGATTGAGGAGTAAGTAACTAAAATGCAAGAAAAGAAATTACAACTAATTAATTTTAAAATGCAACTTATTATAATGATATTATTGGAGTAACTCAACTTTATAGGGTTATTTTGATATTTCAACTTTCAACTTTTTTTATTCTCACGTTTAGTAATATACTGGTTTCTGGGTACGCACACCCGTCGAATATTATTAAGTTATTTCATATAAGAAATTATGATTGAGTTACAAAATAATTCTCTTTAAATTAAACAGCAAAGGATAGAAGGACAAAAAAGATGACTAATATGAGCAAATTTTCGAGAGAGAATTGGTGAATTTGTTTACGTTCTAGCATCCTACAAGACTTGTACTGACATATACAATCAAATTACAGTTGCCATGAATCCAAAATTTAAACTATATGGTACTAAATAATCAACTCGTACAAATGATACATTTATAATAATTTAGGATAACAAAAGAAAATAAATTACTAAGAAAAGTATAATCTCTAAGTATAATTTCTCGTAACAAACAAACTATAATCTGAAGTACACTTATATAATCTATCAAGGTAGAACAATTGAGGTAGAAAAATAACTCCAAACCAAGAGACAAACACAAAACGAATGTTCAAATTTTTTATGTAAACAAACGATTTTCATTATTGTATCATAAAATTTGTACGGAAAGAATCATAATACATGAGAACAATTTAATAAAATTAATCTAATTCTTCACGGTATAAATATCAGTCATTACTAGAAAGCTTATTAAGATGTAAAATCATAGAAGATTTGCAGATAAATCTCAAAGAACGATAGATGAAGAGAAGTAAACTATTTTCTCATCTACCAGAGCATAATGATTCCTCATCTTTTGAGCTTCCTAATTAAAGTCTAAAGAGAGTAACTATTTCTTTCTTACAATGCAAAACGCAAAAATTGATTAAATTTTTTAACTGATATTGTTAATTTAAAAAGTTCAACACTTGTTGCTTAACCTTCACAATTTATATTTTTTTTATAGTGGAGATATGAGTGGAAGAGTAATGGTCATTAATAAACAAACTTAAACTGGCACAACAATTAAAGATGATAATAGTTTTCATTAAAACTAATAACAATATTGAACAGTAAGGGTAAATCACCTAAATATGATATATTAAGAAAATATTTACCATCTATGACAATAATTTTTTAAAACTAAATATAACAATTTTTTGGTATTAAAACAGTATAACACACCAAAGGACCCATCTTCTTTTCTGTTTGTTCGACTCTCTAATTCTCTATTTTTCTATGATGTCTCCTGCACTTCTTTTTCTTCAAAAGTTTTATTCAAATAACTATCTTTCAAATATTCATATCATCAAATCGATTTTCACTCATGTTTGACGAGTGGTAGATTTACACTTATTTGATACATTTTTAGTTCAACAATTAGTGTCCTCAATGTCTAATTATGTCATATTCTGATGATATTTTGATGATTTACAACTATGAAGGCTAAAGGACAAGGCGAGGATGAATACTTGAAAGAAAGGCCAAAAATATTGAAAGAAGTGTAAACTCCACACTGTGAGTCGCCTAACCAAAAGGGCGGATCACTCAAATGACATGACCTCACCCAAAGACAGTGTTCAGAATTAAAGATAATCTAGGCAGGTCAGTGAACTAAAAGTGAAACAGAGATTTGCCGAAATTGAAAAGCGAACTAGATGATCATCGATGAAGGTGACAGGTGAATAAGAGTGGTAATCAATGATCCACCGAATGTGAAAGACAGACTCAAACGAGTTCTCCAACTGAGGTTCAAACACCTGAAGCCTCAAGCAAATGAAAGGTGAGCTGAGGAACGGACGATGATCCACCGATCAGGCTCGGTGAGCCTGACTAATGTCACCGAGTTGGTCACGTAGTGAATTTTAGGCCAAATTTTAGGAAACTATAAATAGCCTAAAAAGAGTTATTTTTAGGGAGCTTGTGAAAGTTTTTAGACAGAGTTGGAATACAGAACTTTTTGAGAGCTTTGTGTATGAGATATTTCACCTTTCGAAGAACATCTTTAGTTTAGGGTTTTCAATTTTATATTTGCAATTGACAATTTGAAGTTAAAATCAAAGTGGGTATTGATAATAATTGCTTAATTTTATCACATTCATGGATGCTATCATGATAGATATAATTTCTTTACTTTTTGTGATGGGTGGCTAAAACCCCAAATCTAGGAGTGCAATTATGGGGTTGGATGTCAATTTAACGTAGTGGGTATTGATTGTATTTTTATCTATTTTATTTCTATTCATTCATGGATTTAGGCTAATTAGAATCCGTATACTTATGGGTTAAGGTTGCAAATTTAATCCTATTTTCAATCTTCGATTGATGCACGAAAGAGATCGATTGAAGTAAGTAATTAGTTTGATGCATGCAATTTAGGTTTGATTTCTACAATTTAGTTGAAAGAAAGATTATGGTTCAGATCTATTTGCAACAAATCTGCTGGAAAGAGAGATATCGTAAGGTAATGAGTTGTTTGTTTTTCACATAGATGAGATCTAAAAGAGATTCTATGAATTGATGCTATAAGATCGAAAGAAGATTAGTGTCATTGAAGATGATCCAACCTATACATGATTGCTTAACACTATTGAGCAACACAATTACCTCTACGTGATATCGATTTCAATCCCCACAACCCTAGATTATTTGTTAATTACTTGAATTTATGAAGTTTAGTTAAATTGTGACATTTGATACCGTAAACTCTTTCAGTAAATTTGGGGGAATCATCCACTCATATATCTTTTCCTACTACAATGAACAAGTCTAGATTCTTAATTTCTTAGTTGAACTCTTATCATTATACAATTCCTTGTGGAATTCGACCTTGACTCTTAATTGAGTATTTTTATTGATAACCACCGCTTACTCTTCAAATTTATTTTTAAGAGTAGTTTGAGCGTTATAAAAAATGACGCAGTTGCCGGAGAATGGTGACTAAGAATTCAATTAGCGAAATTAGTTTGTAAACTTATTGAATTGTAGTAGATTGTTGCTTGACATTGTTGTGTTTTTTATTTGCAGGTCTAAATATGAGTGATAATGGTAGTGACAACGATAGTCACTACGGGAAAAAAGACAATATGGGTGACACAAATGACATGCACATGAATCTTATTGCAACCAATAATGATATCCGGTTACCGTCCATATTAGGGAGGGGCAATGTTTCATGTAACTAGAACAATGCTATAACTGTTTCAAATGAGATGAATGTTCAGAGGATTGGCTCAAGAGGACCCTCATGAACACCTTCAAAATTTTGGTGATATATGTGTGTCGTTCTTCTTCAAGAACATCTCACAAGAGTCAATTCAGTTGAGATTATTCCCTTTCTCTTTGATGGGAAAGCCACAAGATGGTTGGCTGAATTACCGAATGATTCTATCACTTCTTGGAAGGAGTTGACTGATGTTTTCTTAGAGAGATTATTTACTCCCTCGTAAATGGTTAAGCTTAGGGACAACATCCAAAACTTCAAAAGAGTGGGAGGTGACCTCTTTAGAAAATATGGTTGCGGTTCCAAAAATTACTTCTATAATGTCTGACACATGGTGTTTCAAACAATTTGTTGTTGCAATACTTTTATTGTAGCCTTCATTCAATCAACAAAGGTTTGGCTGATCAATTTATCTAAGGTGGGCTGATACGACAATCATTTGATGCGGCAATATTATTGCTAGATGATATGAAAAAAGTGAACCGAGCATGACATACTAGAGAGGATCAAGTATCTTCTAAAAAATGGAGAACAATCAAGGAGAAAATGGATACTGATCATGAGCACGATGAAAACATGGCTAAAATGATGACATAACTCGACTTGCTATCCAAACATGTCATGAGAAGTAGAGTGAAAATGGTAAATATAGTTGGAACCAGGAGTAGGCAGTGCCTGGAGGATGCCAAGTTTGAGACATTGTACAACGAAGAAGTAAACTACCTGGGAAATTGATTGGGGGGTTCTCATCCTAACTACCCAAGCTAGGGTGAGAATCAAGGTTGGAACAAGGATTGAGATAATGGTTGGAGATATTGGAGAGATCAAGGTGGCAATTAGATATATAGGTAAGTTGAAAAAGATAGATATATCCCGCCTCATGATCACCCAAAACCAAAAGAACCAGCTAGACCAGAAGGAAACCGAACCGAAGAAATGCTAACAAGGATCTTCAACAAGGTAGAAGGGTCCGACAAGGTGTTGAAGGATTTGAAAAATGACTTCTCCACCTTGACTCAAACAGTTACTTCTCATTCAGTGTCAATCAAGCAACTAGAAACTCAAATGTGTCAGATCTCCACCTATCTCAATCCAAGGAAAAAGGGAACATTGCCTAGTGACACCATCCCAAATCCTAAAAATATTTGTTGATGAATTGAGTATTGTGCCGTGCCACGATGTTAATTAAGGTTCTTCTTGGGAGGCAACACAAGTTTATTTTATTGCTTTCAATAACGAGTGTTATGAGTGCAGGTTTAAATGAAGTTGAAATATTGAGAAAGGTAACTTCGGTAATGCCAAAACCATGTCGATGATCCACCGAAATTATTATGCGGACAACTTCATATTCACCTTCTGTGCTGAAAAAATGGATTAAATGGTACTGTCAATTTTGGCGAAAAGAGATCCAGTCGGCGATCAACCGAAGTGTACTAAGCGGACTCTATCGAGTCCGCCGAATTGATCTTCAGGTTTGGTACTCGTTCAGGCCTCATCGACGAGCTTAAGCTCCTTCGGTGATTCATCGAATGCGTTCGGCGAAGTTAGTCACCGTTTACCGAGTGCGCCTGAGTTTAATAGGCCAAGAGTATTTTTAAGTTCTAAAATAAAACCTTTCATCTTATTGATCTCATTTTCTTCCTTACCTCACCATACCCTTGTTTTGGTGATTTTGTGACCTTATTTGCGTGATTTTACTTTCTTGGAGTGCATTGGACTGTTAGATTTGTGATCCCAAATCCCTATTCCTCAATTTTGTGCCTAGCTATCATCTTTAAGGTTGGTTTTCGAGTTTTAACTTGCTATTTATGCTAAAAATTGATGCTTTTGATGTGGGCTAACATTATCATTAATATATTTCTATTTAATTTGTGTGGGTAGTGCTAAATGCATCATATTAAACTGTGCCCATGAGTTAGGATAGTTGATTTTATGCCTGAAATTTTTAAAAGTGATTGTGAGGGTGTAAATTTGAAATTGAATCATTAGATGTATTGGGTCTTACTTGATTTGAGTATGGGTGAAGTCTGATTAGCCAGTGTTTCCCCGAAGACTTGCATTTACCCAATGATAGATAGAGTGATGACTTTCTTAAGAGAAAATTGTCAATTTGGCCAGTACTTTCTGAAATCTGGGGGAAGTATGAGTACTCATGGGTAGTAAAGCATGTGGGTAGAATGTAAAACTAATTGGGTATTGTTGCATATTAGTGTTGAAATTGTGAAAATAGGCACTGGACTGAAAATTACCTGTTTGACGGGCTTGTCTTAGCTCACCAAGGTAATTAGGTGAATCGCCGAGTAAGTCCCAAACCACCTTTTGTGTTTGACTATGTGACTTGGGCACTGTCCCATTCGGCGGACTTGTCTTAGCTCACCAAAACCCATTTGACATATCACCAAGTGGAAGTGGACATCGCCCTTTGTGTTTGTTCCTTTTAATTTTACACTGTCACTTTCAGCGGACTTGTCTTAATCCGCCGAAACCAACTCGGTGAATTGCCGAGTTGGAGATGAATCCACCTTTCATGCATGAGTTAAATTAAATTGTGGTCTGTCAAATTCGGCGAGCTCACTTGAGCCCGCCTAACTTGTTAGGCGAATTGCCTTCCCAATAGGAGAGCCTTAGAACCTATTTTAAGGTGTGTTTCTTTTTTAATTTGATTTCAACTAACCTTCACCCGATCTATGTTTTGAATTGTGTGCCTTGCAGGAAATGGTCAGAACTAAAGGCAAGAGAGTTGTAACTTCTGATATAGAGCTGAGAGAGAGTCTCTTCCTCCTCCCTCTATAAAAAGGGGATTTCTATCAACGATCCCTCTGAGGCTCCTCAACAACAACAAATCACTCCATGCTCATCTACGCGTGTGAGTGAGCAGCCAAAGATGGTGGTGTCTAGAAAGAGGATGGACAAGCTCAATCACCTACCTACCGTGTTTTCCCAATCATAGTTCTAAGAGCCCTAAATAGACTAAAAATGGTTAGAGATTGGACTATTATTGATGAGAGACGACTCTCCACAGATAGGGTTATGAGCGACTACCTAGCCATCTGGGACAATATATAGTTTCATGCGTTTGAAAGGTTCACAAGGCCTCGACCTCCTTATGTCCCGACATGGCTATAAGAGTTCTGTGTGGACTATGTAAAGGCTTTGCCAAAGAAGAGGAAGGGTACAGTTTGGAAGCTCTTGGATGAGGTTGAAGTTTGTAGCAAGATGATGTAATGATATGCTAGTGCCATCAACGATGCTTTGGGAACTAAGGATAATAGAGTTGAGATGTATACGTTGCGTATGCGACATGATCTTGAAAACTTTAAAGGTTGGAACTTCTTATTTCAGATAACTCTCCTCCGTGGATGGATGACAGAGCAAAGATCGAAAATAAAGATATAATTATTAGAGCCTGATATTGGTTTGGATTCATCAAAAACAACATCATGCCGTCCCAAAATGAGTCAATTCTCCGGCATCCAAAAGTTGTGGTTGTGGGAACAATTATTGACCGGGAGAAGATAAATATGGGGTCCATTATTATTGATGAGATTATGATGCGCGCTCGTAAGGAGCAGACTTCTCTCCCATTCCCAATCTTGAACACACAACTTTTTGAGGCGGTGAGAGTTCCTTTCCGGTAGAGGACTGATGTGAGGATAACTCCAACCTCCTCCAGTAACATTCAGAGGATTGAGGTGGATTAATTTAGGGATGATGCAACTCAGAGGATTCCGCCACCACCAGACACTACCCATGTGGTAGACCTCACAGTCCTTGAGGCCAATACTTGACAACCTACTCCTTATGTGGAGCCATCAGGTACACCCCGCCCCTCTTCTGTGACATTTACTTCTAGAGTTGTTGCACCTTCCCCTATCTCCCAAAACCCTTGACCTAGGCTATGATATACCAAATGGGCAATCTTTTATGGTCTGCGGATGTGAGAGCGGCTAGGGTAGAGAGTAAGATTCCCAAGTTGATTGATAGGGCCATTGATGATGCAGTGCTCCCTATTAGAGGCCAGATGGTATAATTTCAAAATACTCTAACATCATATGGGGAGAGGCTAGATGACTTCACAACTAAGATGGAGGTTAGGGAGAAGATTGAGAGTAGTTCAGCTGAGTTGACTACTACGAGGGTTGACATTACCTCTCTTTGGGTTGATATGGACCAGTTGAGGTCCACCAATATTTTCATGCTACGGGTTGAGGTTCCCTTTCCCGATATGAGTTTGTGCCTATGTAACGACCTGATTCCATTTTTAGGGAAAAACCAATGGGGAAAGAATTTGGGTCAGAAAACTTTTGGGTAGTAACTTGGAAATTCCTAGCCTAGTTCAGATTTGGATGAAATCTGGGTCACGTGAGGTCTAGGGAAATCTGGTAATGAATGAGAGATCTAATTATGTTTTTTATCACACGAGTAGATAGATAAGACGTTAAGGAGACCGTACGACTTTATAGAATCGAATTCGGACAAGTAGAACTCCCGAAACTGATCTTAGCGTGAACGAGTAGTTTTTGAATGTCATAGGTTGAAGGTGTGTTGTGAAATGGGAGTTTGGAACTCAAATTTTGATGCTCTGTTTTCATGCAAGCCGCCAGGGTGGAAATTATCCCACCAGGCCAGGGCCGCTGTAGCGGGATGGGGGCCGCCACAGCGGGACAGTCGCCACTTACGTCGGAAATAAACCCTAAAAATGTCATTATTCTTCAAAATTCATTCTTAAGAGTTAGGAGACGAACCCATGCGATTTCTTGACAGTTTTCATGACTTTTGGGGTGAAAGGTAAGGATTTTACTCCCCGAATCCATTTTTTGATCCGTAAAATGTAAATTTATGGGTATTTATCGTTGGGGGAGGGTTTGGCCTCAAGTTGATGGTGGGAAAAATCCCTAGCTGCACCTTAGGATCATGGATTTGGTCTTGGGTTTGATATAATCCGGGTGAATTAGACCTTAATTATTGATCCTTGCATTAAATTATGCGTTTGTAGACCACGAACAAGCGGAAAGAATCCGGAAACGGAAGATTAAAATGTCTTAGAGGGATTCAAGCTTGGTTTCGAGGTAGATGATGATTTTATTTCATGTTTGTGTGATGTAATAAACATATATGCGTATTGTTGAGAATGTGGAATTGTACATTGCTCCTGAAATGATAACTGATATTGTATATGTTTGGTATATGTGTGTTTACTATGTTGTGGTTGCTTATATATATGTTTCACATACTAGAATAATTGCGTGATCCTACCAGTACATTGTGGTTGTGTACTGATTCTGCACTTGCTCTTTTTTTGTTGAGTACAGGGCATTTTTAGGCGGCTACGGACATACCTCGTTTAGGAGATCAGTGAGCAAGATCGGATTCAAGGGTGAGCTAGTTCTTTCAGGCTGCCATAGGTCCTTTATGTTTTAGTCCACTCTTTTCGGACTCAGACTTTCTAGTTAGATTTACTCGTATGCATAGTTTGGGTTGTACCCATTTTCCTTAGACTTATTGAACTTTAGATATTTTGGTACATTGACTTTCAGATTCTAGGGGTGTTTTCTGCAATGTTTTAGTAACGATTTGTTAGACTTTCGGAGTTTATGGGAACTCCACTTTATTTTTGCATTTAAACCTGCTTTCGTATCTTTAAATGTTTAGTTTTGGGGTGAGTTGGTTAGTTGTAATGGTTCTCCCACCGGAGGGTTAGTGTGGGTGCCAATCACGATGGTCTGGGTCGTGACAAAGTTGGTGTTAGAGCCCTAGGTTCATTGATCTCGGTGTCCCAAAATGAGTCTAGAAGAGTCTTGTGGAATGGTACGGAGACGTCTGTACTTTTCTTCGAGAGGCTATAGGACTTTAGGAAATCTCTCTATTTTCTCTTGTCTCATTTCGTGCTATAACTTGATTCCAATTGGTATCTGGTGATCCAAATTGGTATCTAATCTCCTTTACTCTTCTGTTCGCAGATGGTTAACACTAGATTCAACGTCGTCAGGCCCATAGCTCCCGTCAATGAGCCAGCTGAGGAATCCGCAGCCAGAGGTCGCGGTCGAGGCAGGGATAGAGGAAGAGCAAGGGGAAGAGGCCAAGGAAGGGTGCACCAACTAGGGATGGAGCACCGGTTGAGAATTCTCCCAGAGAAGAGGTTCCTCCCGCACATCATGAATAGGTAGAAGAGAATGTGGAGATTGAGGACGAGGGGGATGTTAGAAAGGAAGAGGATGCACCGGCTAGGAATACCGGCGTTCCTCCCTTTGACCCAGTGTTAGCTCAACAAATCATGTCTTTTCTGAAAGGATTGGTTGGTCCTGGAATCCTTCCAGCAATGCAAGCTACTCAACCCCCCAACCAACCGCCCCATTACTATTACTAGTCCCAGGGGAGATGCAACATTAGGTACTGATTCCTTTTTTCGTCCTTTGTTGGGTCCCATAATGACTGGTAATGAGCATGAGATGTTGACTAAGTTTCTAAAGTTGAAGCCACCTGTGTTCCATGGTTCTGAGAGTGAGGACGCCTATGAATTCATCTTGGATTGTTATGAGAGGCTGCATAAGTTAGGTATTGTACACGAGCATGGGGTGGAGTTCGTGACCTTCCAACTGCAGGGTGAAGCTAAGCAGTGGTGGAGGGCCTACGTGGAATGTAGATCGTCAGTTTTACCCCCACTCACTTGGACCCAGTTTCATGCTCTGTTTCTGGAAAAATATGTACCCCGGACCTTCAGAGATCGTAAGAAGGACGAGTTTATGGCTTTGAAGCAAGGTGGTATGTTTGTGGCTACTTATGAGGCTAAGTTCCATGCTTTGTCTAGATGCTACACAATTGGTAACTACTGAGGAAGAAAGGATCCATCTGTTCGTAAAGGGACTGAACTCCGAGTTACAGGGAAAAAGTTTTAATGAGGTGATGGATTTTGTAAAGAAAGTGGAAGGAGTGAGGTGCGATGGGCAGGCTAAGGCGTTGGCTAAGAAAGCTAAGAGCATAGGTAACTTTGAAGGTTCCTACTCCAGAGGTTCAGGTAGGCAGACACTTGCAGCCCGGCCAATTCAGTCCACTATGCCCGCTTCTACATGTAATTACTCGGGAACTCCACATCAGAATTTGATTCAGGATAGCCAGGGAGCCGCACCTTCGGCGGGAAGAAGGCCATCTTTTGATCGCACTTGTTATAATTATGGAGAACCTAGGCACTTGAGGAGAGATTGTCCCCACCCGCACATGTTGGACCCCACGCAACAGCAGACTAAAGTAGTGGTACCCGTGGAAAATGGTAATAACGGTCGAGGACGTCCACCAGGTGGGTGAGGAGTAAATCAGCGAGGCCGTGGAGGTCGGGTAAATGGTAATGCAGGCAGAGGTACGACGCAGCCAAGCATGGAAGTCGCCCGTCAAGATGACAGGGCTCAGTGTTATGCCTTTCCAGGCATGAGCGAGGCAGAGTCTTCTAACGCAGTGATCACATGTATTATTCTTGTCGGTGACCGGATGGCTAATGTGTTGTTTGATCCGGGTTCTACTTATTCGTATGTGTCCGTTCAGTTTGCCTTGGGATTTGATATGATTTGTGATGTACGTGATGCCCCCATCCATGTTTCTACCTCAGTTGGAGAGTCTGTCATAGTCACCCATGTTTATCGTGCTTGTCCTATCTTGTTTATGGGTTTTCAGACTTGGGCTGATTTGGTTATTTTGAATATGACTGACTTCGATATAATCTTAGGCATGACTTGGTTGTCCTCCTATTATGATGTGCTTAATTGTAATACTAAGTCTGTGACTCTAGAGATCCCCGGTAGGAAAAAGATAGAGTGGGAAGGGGTGTACAAGCCTAAGCCAGCTAAGATCATATCCTCCATTCGGGCTAAGAAACTAGTGGGGTAGGGTTGTTTGGTTTATTTGGCCCATATTCGGGATGTTGAGGTCGAGTCTCCCTCTATTGAGTCTATTCCTGTGGTGTCAGAATTTAGAGAAGTGTTTCCTACCGATTTGCCTGGTATGCCTCCCAATAGAGATATAGATTTCTGCATTGACTTGGAACCTGGTACTCGCCCCATTTTTATCCCTCCTTACCATATGGCTCCAGCAGAATTAAGAGAGCCTAAGGCTCAAATCCAAGAGCTTCTTGATAAAGGATTCATCCGTCCTAGTGCTTCCCCATGGGGTACCCCTATCTTGTTTGTTAAGAAAAATGATGGTAGTATGAGAATGTGCATAGACTATCGTCAATTGAATAGGGTCACCATTCGGAACAAGTATCCACTGCCTCGGATAGATGATCTTTTTGACCAGTTGCAGGTGCATCTGTTTTCTCTAAGATTGATCTAAGGCCTGGTTATCATCAGTTAAAGATTAGGCCCGAGGATATACCAAAAATGGCATTCAGGACTCGCTATGGGCACTACGAGTTTCTAGTGATGTCATTTGGGTTGACAAATGCGCCTGCAGCATTCATGAGTTTGATGAATGGTGTGTTCAAACTATTTCTGGATTCGTTTGTTATTGTTTTTATTGATGACATTTTGGTTTATTCAAAGAGTAAGGAAGAGCATGCCAACCATCTTTGTATTGTTCTGGGTGTTCTTGGGAGACAGAAGTTGTATGCTAAATTTTCTAAATGTGAGTTTCGGTTTCCTTTTTGGGGCATGTAGTTTCAGGGGAAGGGGTAATGGTAGATCCCCAAAATATTGAAGCAGTCAAGAATTGGGTTCGACCTAGTTCTGTGACTGAAATTAGGAGCTTTGTGTGGCTTGCCAGCTAGTATCATCGATTTGTGAAGAACTTTGCTTCCATTGCCACACATCTGACAAGGTTGACAAAAAAAGAGGTACCTTTTGAATGGACAGAAAAATGTGAGGAGCGATTTCAAAGGCTCAAGACTCTCTTGACCACAACACCTATTCTTACACTACCGGTGGAAGGTAAGGATTTGATTGTTTATTGTGATGCTTCACATTTGGGCTTGGGTGTTGTGTTGATGCAGGATAAGAATGTCATAGCTCATGCTTCGCGACAGTTGAAGGTACATGAGAGGAACTACCCGACGCATGATTTGGAGTTGGCAGCGGTAGTATATGCCCTTAAAATCTGGCAGCATTATCTTTATGGTGTCAAGTGTAGGTATTTACTGACCACCGTACCCTACAACATGTATTCACTCAAAAGGATCTAAATCTGAGACATCAAAAGTGGATGGAGTTACTCAAAGATTATGATGTAACCATTCAGTATCATCCGGGTAAGGCTAACGTGGTGGCAGACGCATTAAGCCGGAAGGCGGTGAGTATGGGTATTCTAGCTTGCTTGGGTGTATCCAAGCGACCTTTGGCTAAGGAAATTCGAACCTTGGAGTCTAACTTCATGCAGTTGGGCATCTCAGAGAGAGGTGGGGTGTTAGCTAGCATTGAGGTTAGGGCCACATTCGTTGAGGAGATCAAGGCCAAACAGTTTGAGGATGAGAATTTGAATGAGCTTAGAAAGAAGACAGTGTCTGGTAAGGCACAAGATATGCTTCTTGATGCAGGGGGTGTGCTCAGTTTTAAAGGAAGAATTTGTGTCCCCTGAGTGGACGACTTGATTCAGAATTTATTGACAGAATCACATGGTTCGCGGTATTCCATTCATCCGGGTGTGACCAAGATGTACCGAGACTTGAAGTGACTTTATTGGTGGCCTGGCATGAAGAAATATATAGTGGAGTTTGTGGCTAAGTGCCAAAACTGCCAACAAGTAAAATATGAACACCAAAGGCCTGCAGGTTTGCTTCAGAGAATGCCAATTCCGGAATGGAAGTGGGAAAGGATAGCCATGGATTTCGTGGTTAGGCTTCCCAAGACTTTGGGGAAGTTTGATTCTATTTGGGTAGTGGTTGACAGATTGACTAAGTCAGCCCATTTTATTCCGTTCAAAATAGACTATAATGCTTAGCAATTGGCTAAGGTTTATGTGAAAGAGATAGTGAGGCTGCACGGGGTGCCCCTTTCTATCATCTCAGACCGTGGTACGGAGTT
The DNA here is from genome assembly GCA_029582245.1 of Solanum etuberosum. Classification (NCBI taxonomy): domain Eukaryota; kingdom Viridiplantae; phylum Streptophyta; class Magnoliopsida; order Solanales; family Solanaceae; genus Solanum; species Solanum etuberosum. Next base: position 14,231 of record JAJONR010005250.1, on the reverse strand, counting down.
CACATCCAAGTTTTGGAGGAAATTGCATGATGAGTTGGGCACTCAACTCACCTTTAGCACCGCCTTCCATCCGCAAATGGACGGGCAGTCAGAGAGGACTATTCAAGTGCCAGAGGACATGTGTGATCGACTTTGGAGGATATTGGGATAAGTTCCTAACCTTGTGTGAGTTCTCTTATAATAATAGTTACCACTCCAGCATTGATATGGCACCATTTGAGGCACTTTATGGGAGAGGATGTAGATCACTCATAGGATGGTTTGAGGCTGGAGATGTGAAACCTTTGGGGGTTGACTTGGTGAAAGATGCTCAGGATAAGGTAAGAAGCATCCAAACTAAGCTTCTAGCAGCCCAAAGTCGACAGAAAAAAGTATGCAGACCATAAGGTAAGAGACATGATATTTTAGACTGGTGAGAAATTTCTTCTTAAGGTGTCACCCATGAAAGGGATGATGAGATTCGGCAAGAAGGGAAAGCTTAGTCCTCTATACATTGGACCATTTGAAGTTCTTGATTGTGTAGGGCCAATGGCCTATAGATTGGATCTACCTCAAAACTTATCTGAAGTTCATCCGGTATTTCATGTGTCCATGTTGAAGGGATATCATGGTGACGGGGATTACATCATAAAATGGGACAAAGTTTTGTTAGACAAAGACCTCTAGTATAAGGAGAAACCAGTGGCAATTCTTGATCGCGATATCCGGAATAAAGTCTGTGAAGGTGCAATGGAAACATCGTCCAGTGGAGGAAGCTACTTGGAAAACCGAGATCGACATGCAAGACAAGTATCCCCAGTTATTCAATGATTCAGGTACTACTCTACCCTTACTTTAGCCAGTCTTTCCTAGTTGATCACTCGGGGACGAGTGATGGGTAAATTGGTATCTATTGTAACGAAATGATTTCGTCATTAGGGAAAAACTAATGGGGAAATAATTTGGGTCAGAAAATTTTTGAGTAGTAACTTGGAAATTCCTAGCCTAGTACAGATTTGAACGAAATCTGGGTCACGTGAGGTCTAGGAAAATCTGGTAATGAATGAGAGATCTAATTATGTTTTTTTATTACATGAGTAGATAGCAAAGACGTTAAGGAGACCGTAAGACTTTACAGAATCGAATTCGGACAAGTAGAATTCCCGAAACTGATCTTAGCTTGAACAAGTAGTTTTTGAATGTCATAGGTTGAAGGTGTCTTGTGAAATGGGAGTTTGAAACTCAAATTTTGACTCTTTGTTTCCGTGTAAGCCGCCAGGGCGGAAATTATCCCGCAAGGGCGGGGCCGCTGTAGCGGGATGGGGGCCGCCACAGCGGGACAATCGCGAGTTAAGTTGGAAATAAACCCCAAAAAAGTCATTATTCTGCAAACTTCATTCTAAAGAGTTAGGAGACGACCCCAGGCAATTTCTTGACAGTTTTCCATGACTTTTGGTGCTAAAGGCAAGGATTTTACTCCTCGAATCCATTTTTTGAATTGTAGAACATAAATTTATGGGTACTTATCGTTGGGGGAGGGTTTGTCCTGAAGTTGATGGTGGGAAAAAGCCCTAGCTGCACCTTAGGATCATGGGTTTGGTCTTGGGTTATTGGGTTTGATATAATCCGGGTGAATTAGACCTTAATTATTGATCCTTGCGTTAAATTATGCGTTTGTAGACCACGAAAAAGTGGAAAGAATCTGGAAAGGAAAGATTCAAGTGCCTTAGAGGGATTCAAGCTTGGTTTTGAGGTAGGTGATGGTTTGATTTCATGTTTGTGTGATGTATGTTAGTATTTGCTTCATTGTAATGCATGTGTTTATGCGAATGTTTCACTATTCATCACACATAATGTAAATGAGTATGAATGAATGATTGTAAGCCATGAATCGACACTTGATTGTATGATTATGAGAATGTACATTATGATTGTGATTGTGGCATGTTGAATGGATCGGGTGTCACGTTCCGACACACTAACTGGATCGGATGTCACGTACCATTATACATATTGGATCGGGTGTCACATTCTGACACACTAACATGGATCGGGTGTCACGATCCGGCACACTAAAAGTTTGGGTATGGGTTCCATGAGAGGACCATTGACTTGTCATGTATGTGTATTGTTGAGAATGTGGAATTGTACATTGATCCTGAAATGATAACTGATATTGTATATGTTTGGTATATGCGTGTTTACTATGTTGTGACTGCTTATATATATGTTTCACTCATGGAATAGCCGTGTGATCCTACCAGTACACTGTGGTTGTGTACTGATTCTGCACTTGCTCCTTCTTTGTTGAGTACAGGGCATCTTCAGGCGGCTATGGACAGACCTCGTTTAGGAGATCAGTGAGCAAGATCGGATTCAAGGGTGAGCTAGTTCTTTCAGGCTGCCATAGGTCCTCTATGTTTTAGTCCAATCTTTTCAGACTCAGACTTTCTAGTTAGATTTACTCGTATGTTTAGTTTGGGTTGTACCCATTTTCCTTAAACTTGTTGAACTTTAGATGTTTTGGTAAATTGACCTTCAGATTCTAGGGGTGATTTCCGCAATGTTTTAGTAACGATTTGTTAGACTTTCAGAGTTTATGGGAACTCCACTTTATTTATGTATTTAAACCTGCTTTCGTATCTTTAAATGTTTAGTTTTGGTGTGAGTTGGTTAGTAATAATGGTTCTCCCACCGGAGGGTTAGTGTGGGTGTCAATCACGACGGTCTGGATCGTGACAGCCTACCTCTAAGCCGAGAGTTGAGGTGCCTAGTAGTGTGGCTAAGCAACCTAGTGTGGGTGGTGATATTGTTATTCCTGTTTTTGATGGGGATGGAGTTCAGGATGATGTTGGTGTTGAGTCAGCTAATGAGATAGATGAGAGGAGTTCTTGCGGGAGGATGAGCAACAGAAAGTTGAGACTTTGACAGAGCTGCAGGATTTAGAGGAGACGATGGAGAGATCTCATGTGGAGACCTCCGTAGTTTGTATTATTGGGGTGTCTTTAGACCCCACTATTCCTCCTCCAAATGTCCCGAGTACTGATGCCTCAGTTGATGCTATTGTGCTGCCTTATGTTCCTATCTTGCTGGACACTAATGCCCGAGATGATGTTGTTCCCTCTGAAACTCCAGATCAGAGCACTCTAGAGGCATAGCCTATCGGGGGATTTCTATACCACTCTCCTCCCGTACTTACTTTATATCGCATTGAGGACATTGCATATTATTTTTGGTGGGGTGAGGGCACTTGTGCCAATAATATCCTTTTTATTATATTTTATCATTTTCAGTTTTTAGTTTAGAATAATTGTAGTATTTTGATATGTTGGTTTTTATTATGATGATTGATGGTTTAGCTCGTTTTGTCTCTCTTCATTCATTTGCCCCAAGAGATTGGAAGTTTCTGAAATGCTTGAGTTTTTATTGTTAATGTTCGAGGATCAATTGTGTTCAATATTGATGTCTTGAATAGTATTATGATGAGAATCGTGCCTTGTGCTAATAATTGCAAGAAGAAATTGGTGTAGCTGCACTTTTGAATGATCATTTTGAGTCTTGTGTTAACTAGCTGCGTTTTGATGTGAGTCTTGTAATGAACATCGCACGTAAGCTTTAGATCTTCTAGGGTTGTGCTAAATGATTGTGTTTGAAGTTCCTTGTGTTTGAGGTTTTACTTGAAAATCATATTTGTTGAATCCTAGAATTTTCCTTGTTAGTCTGATTTTCTAGCTTTGGTGAATGCAAGAAATGATCTTGGGCACAAATTTTGAAAGGAAACCCAAAGGTTCTTACCCTTTTGTGACTATCGAGAGGGTGTGCAATCATCTTGACACCATTCCTCTTTAGCTAAATTATCCCTAACTTCTCACCCATAAATGCTTTTCTAAGCATTGGTTTGTTTGAATAGCCAACTTAGGCCAAAATCCTAAGTTGGGGTGTGGAAAGGAAGGAAGAAAGAAAGCCAAGTGGAAGGTAAATAAATATGAAGTGAGACTTAATCTTGAAGAGTGTTACAAAAAGAGAGAACCCCTTCTTATAAAAAAAAAGATGAAGAAGAGCAAACATTTGAAAATTGAAACGAAAACGAAGGTTTGAGGAAATAAAAGGGGTATCCAATAAATTGAATGAAAAATTGAAATTTGAGTCTCCAAGTGAATAGAATGGAAAGAACTTGCGAAGAGGTGAAGATGAGTACAACAACACTTTGAAAAGGTGAAGTCACTGAGCCAAATTGATCATACCTTTACCTTTAGCCCATTACAAGCCTAAAAAATCCTTGAGATCTTGCATGAATTAGGTTGTGTGATGATTGAAAAATATGGGCAAACATATAGGATGAAGCTTGCTTGTATTTCTATTTCAGAGAGTGAGAGTTGTATTGATTCCTAACTTCTTTATTGACTTGCTTTGTGAAATTATAGAATCGTTCTTGATGTGAGGGCACTTGAATGCATTTGTTGAAACATGGTTTTACATTATAAAAGAAGCTATAGTGAGTTTGAGCTTGAATTGATACCGGCTAGTCATCATTTGAAGCTTTTTGATCATGATGGAGAGTTGCATTTTCTTGAGAGAAGTCTTATAGTAGCACTTGCATATTAACTCTCATTGAGAACTATTGTAGACACTCTTGTTGTACTAATTGTGTTCTTTATTTACTTGAGGATAAGCAAAAGTTTAAGTTACGATTGTTGATGAGTGGTAGATTTACACTCATTTGAGGCATTTTTATTTCAAAAAATAGTGTCCTCAATGCCTAATTATGTCGTATTCTTATGATATTTTGATGATTTGCAACTATGAAGGCTAAAGGATAATGCGAGGATGAATACTTGAAAGAGACGCCAAAAATATTGAAAGAAGTGTAAAATCCACACTGGGAGTCGCCTAACCAAAAGGGTGGATCGCCCACATGGCATGACCTCGCCCAAAGTGACAGTGTTCACAATTGAAGATAATCGAGGCAGGTCGGCGAACCAAAAGTGAAATGGCGATTCACCGAAATTGAAAGGCGACTAGATGATTATCGGCAAAGGTGACATGACTTGGATGAAAAATTAAGGCTTAAAAGGCGAACAAAAGTAGTAATCGGTGATCTGCCTACTGTGAAAGGCAGACTCGAACGAGTTCGCCAACAGAGGTCCAAACACCTGAAGCCTGAAGCAAATGAAATGCGAGCTGAGGAACATACGACTATCCACCGATCAGGCTCGGTGAGCCTGTCTATTGTTACCGAGTTGGTCACACAGTGAATTTTGGGCCAAATTTTGAGAAACTATAAATAGCCCAAAAAATTATTTTTTAGGGAGCTTTTGAGAGTTTTTAGATAGAGTTGGAATAAAGTACTTTTTGAGAGATTTGTGTATGAGATATTTCACATTATGAAGAACATCTTTAGTTTGGGGTGTTCAGTTTTACTTTTACAATTGACAATTGGAAGTTGAAATCAAAGTGGGTGTTGATTATAATTGTTTAATTTCATCACATCCATGGCTTCTATCACGATAGGTATAATTTCTTTACTTTTTGTAATGGGTGACTCAAAACCCCCAAATCTAGGGGTGCAATTATGGGGTTGAGTGTTGATTTAATGTAGTGGATGTTGTGTTTTGCTTTATTTTATTGTTGTTCACTCATGGATTTAGGCTAATTAGCATGAGATTAACTTATGAATTAAAGTTTCAAATTTTATTCTATTTTCGATCTCTGATTGATGCTCGAAAGAGATTGATTGGAGTGGGTAATTATTTTGATGCATGCAATTTAGATTTGATTTATATAGTTTGCTTGAAAGAGGGATTATGGTTCATATCTATTTTCCCCAAATCTTCTTGAAAAAGAGATATCGTAAGGTAATGAGTTGTTTTGTTATTCACATAGATGAGATCGAAAGGAGATTCTATGAACTGACGCTATAAGATCGAAAGAAGATTAGTGTCAATGAAGATGACTCAGCCTATCCATGATTGCTTAGCACTATTGAGAAACACAATTACCCCTATGTGACATCGATTTCAATCCCCGCACCCCCTAGATTATTTGCTAATTACTTAAATTTATGAAGTTTAGTTTAATTGTGACATTTGATACGTTAAACTCTTTTAGTAAATTTGGTGGAATCATTCACTCTTTCGTTTTAAACTACAACAATGAACAAGTTCGCATTCTTAATTTCTTAGTTGAATTCTTATCATTATATCATTCCTTGTGGGATTCGATCCCGACTCTTACTTGGGTATTTTTATTGACAACAATAGCTTACTCTTCGAATTTATTTTTGAGAGTAGTTTGAGCGTTATCAATGTTGCATAATTTTCACCCAAAAAAATCCTTGAGGAAAAGAATACAAAGACCCAAAAAGTTATATAAAATCGAGTGCACAAGCAAAGATTCATATCTCTAAAATTACAACACTAATGATTCACCATTGATGCCCATTAAAAAGCTTCAAGCTTTGAATTCATTATTTGGGTTTTATAAATTTCTAATTAATTTGGATTAGTTGTTCTTCTAAATAATTAAAAATAACGCTTGGATTTTATATCTCAATTTTAAAAGATATTGATTAAGTTTAGCATTGATTTTAAAAGAAATATTTGGTTAAAGCTCGACGAAGATGAAGTTTTTGAAATTGTCTCGTAATTGTATTAAAATTGAATTAGATTTAATCATATTAAAATTGAATTAAAATCGTGAACAATAAATTTATAATATATATTGCAGACATATCCCCTTCTTATTGATACCAACTAGAATAATTTAGGCAACTTACTTATAATATACATATAATACATGCACAATACATTTTTAAAAACGTTGCAAACATCACTCCTTTTCTTAGTGATACAGATCAAAACAATTTATAAGACACGTATATACATATTTTATTCACAAACAATACATTTATAATACATTGCATTTCTCTCTCCCATTCTAGTGATATCAACCAAAATTATTTAGAGAACACATTTATAATAAATTTACAATACAGACACAATATATTTTAAATACATATTGCAGACTTTGCTCCCTTCTTAGTGATACCAACCAAAATAATTTAAATAACATAATATATTTATAATACAGACACAATACATTTTAAATACATATAACAAACATCACTCATTTCTTAGTGATATAAATCAAAATAATTTATAAGACACATAAATACATGTTTTATTCATTGACAATATATTTCTAATACATATTGCAGACATCACTATCTTAGTGAAACCTATCAGAATAATATATAATACACTTATAATACAATATAATACATGGACAATCTATTTTTAATACATATTGCAGATATCATCCCTTTTTAATACAATCTTCAAAAATCATATCTTCTTATATTCAAATCTTCATATCTTGAAATCTTCAGATATTCAAACCCCCGTACATTCAAATCTCCATATCTTCAAACCTCCATATATTCATATATTCAAATATTCAAATATTCATATCTTCAAATATTCAAATATTCAACAGGTATAAACAGAATTATCAATATAATCTTCACTAAAATAGAATCTTTCGCCAACGTAAAAGCAACAAATAAAAAACTCACATACTTCTTCTGCAAACTAAGCAACCGCAGTTCTTCGGCCTATGAAAATAAACCTAACTTCTCTATGGATCTTCAACCTTTAATAAAAGTCCAACCTTTTCCATATTGTTGAGAGATCGAGGAAGATCATACATAGAAAGTGCAGAGAGAGAAAGAAAGGAAAAAGGAGAGAGAGAGAGAGAAATGAAGAAAGAGTGTAATAGAGAAAGAGAAAAAGAGTGTAAGAGAGAAGAAAGAGAGAGGATGGATCTAATAAACTACATAGTATTGCTATATATTGCTATGGATGGTAATAATTATAGAGTATATTTAAAAGTAATAATTATTTATTAAAAGGGACTCATCCAACTAATTAATCCATTATAATAGTGATATATTCAACTCTTCAAATTCACACATTTCAAAGAAAATTAAAAAATTAAATATTTAGATTCAAGTGCATATAGTCTGCACTTATATTCATTGAACCCTAAAGCAAATATTAAATGAAAAGTAATCTTTGGGATAATTTCATGGGAATAATTAATTAATAGTTGAGGGATAAATAATTTCTTAACTTTTAAAAAATATTTTCATAATTCAACTTGTGATTAAAATGTGCAAAGTTGGATAACTATTATACCCCTACACTAAATTAGCATATTATAAAAAATTTAACTAAATATTAAATTATAAATTATAAATGAAATAATAGTACTTTAATACTGAAAAAAACTCAATTCAATGAATTCAATGGGTTGAGGGAGTTAATTCTCTCCACATTTTATTTGTTTAGTAAAATGAAGGAGCCCAAAAGTTGAAACTCACATCAAATATGCAAAATAATTATTAAAGTTTAAGAATTAAAAATCTTCATAAATAAATAATTAAATGTAATTAACTCTATCAATTTTTCAACTTTTAAATTTTATTATAATATGATATTTAATTAATTAAATATTTAATTTGGGTTAGGAGCAAAATGGTAATCTAACTTTTGTCTAACATTCTTCCGACTTTTAATATGATATGATATGATGATATGATATATAATTATGATCTATGGTCTAGAATGCATATTACTTTGTATATAATTTTTTCACTTTCAATTTATATTTGTTGCCTTGTAATTTTTCTCTTCTGGATTTTTATATGATCATGGGTGCCTCAATGGTGATTGTGGTGCCACAAGCATGAGAATTAAAGATATTTTTATTTGTCAAATTTTATAGTCTTATGGTATTACATTCATGGAACATTTACTTTATTAATTTAAACTTATTTAATAATCTTATGTGATTATGCAAAAACTTGTACCAACATAACTAGTTAGTCTAAAAGTCCAACATGTGTTTGTTGTCCAGTCATTTTCAAGATACAGTAGAGGTACATGTGAGGAGATAGAGATGAAATCTTATCAGCTTTCAATTTCCTCTCTTCATTTTGTATTTGCAATCCTACCTTAGCTTCCTTGTAACTAAGAAATAATTAATTAATCAGAGGAGATAGATATGGAATTATTATCTCTTTTTGTGGAAAAAGTCACAGATTACTTTATCCAGCCAGTTGCGCGAGGAATTGGGTATTTCTACTACTACAAGAGCAACATCATATCTATGGAAAATGAATCTCAGAAGCTGGAGGATATCAGAATTGGGGTGCATCAAAGAGCGGAGGCTGATCGGAGAAACTTACAAGTCATTTCACCCAATGTTGAGGCTTGGTTTACTAGTGTTGATACTACTACTGGAATTGATTGAACTTCGAAATGAAGGCAATGATTATGCTGTTTTCTCCTATCCTGTTGTCGAAATTGAAGTTATACCTAGTAACAGTGGTGAGGAGTTTGACTCCAGAAAATTGCAAGAGGAAGATGTTATGGCAGCTGTGAGAGATGATGGGGTCACTATGATTGGGATATGTGGTATGGGTGGTGTTGGTAAGACAACGCTGGCTGAGAAAATCAGACAAAAGGCGAAACAAGAAAGGTTGTTTGATGAGGTTGTCATGGTAACTGCCAGTCAACAACCAAACTTGAAAAGAATTCAAGGTGAGGTCGCAGGAGGTGTTGGTCTGACGTTGCAAGGGGACAATTTCTGGAATCGTGGAGATCAGCTGCGCTCAAGGTTAATGGTTCAGAACAGCCGCGTCCTAGTAATCTTGGATGATGTTTGGGAGGCTCTTCATGAACTAGAGAAACTTGGAATTCCCAGTTGTACCAACCACAACCAACGTTGTAAAGTGACATTGACAACGCGTTTCCGAGATGTTTGTGAAGCTATGGAAGCTCAGAAGATCATGGAAGTTGGAACTTTACCTGAAAAGGAAGCATGGATCCTTTTCAGGGAGAAAGTCGGTAATTCAATCGACGACGATCCTTCTCTACTTGACATAACAAAAGATGTTGCCAAAGAATGCAAGGGGTTGCCGCTTGCAATTATTACAGTTGCAACAACGCTTAAACGTAAAACCAAGCCTTCGTGGGAGGATGCCCTTGTACAATTACAAAGATCAACACCAATAAATATCCCAGGAGTAATTAAAAATGTGTATCAATCTCTCAAGCTTAGCTATGATTACTTGGAAAGTAATGAAGTCAGGTCCCTGTTTTTGCTTTGTTCCTTGTTCGAGGAAGATAGTAATATCTGGACTGAACAATTACTTAGATATGGAATGGGGCTTGACATCTTTTCAGAAATTTAATACTTAGAAGAAGCAAGAAAGCGGGTGTGTCATCTGTTAGAAACATTGAAAGATCGTTTCTTGTTGTCCTTAGGTTCAACAGAAAATTATGTCAAAATGCATGATGTGGTCCGTGATGTGGCTATAAGCATTGCGTCTAAGGGAGAGTATAACTTTATGGTACGTCACCTTGTGAACTCGCAAGAGCTCCTAAGAAGAACTTCTTACAAGCAATACAGTCACATTTCAATTGTTGTAAATAAATTTGATGAGCTTCCTAACCCAATATTTTGCGAAAAACTGAAGCTTCTAATGTTGACTCTCGATTTTAAAAAGCCATTCAAATTATACTAGTTCTTACATAAGCAATTTGCAGGAAGTAAACGAAGTCTTTCCTTCCGAAATATTTTGCAAAAAACTGAAGCTTCTAATGTTGACTCTCGATTTTAAAAAGCCATTCAAATTACAGAATGATTTTTTTGATGAAATGGGTGAACTCAATGTCTTAAGCTTGAGTGGATATGGATCCATTCTGCCTTTTCCAACATCCATTCAGAGGTTGTCAAGTCTGAAGACGTTGTGTCTGAGTCATTTACGGTTAGATGACATATCCATTATTGGGAAACTTGTCACTTTAGAAATTCTCAGCATAAGACATTCTGACTTAGAGGAGCTGCCAGTTGAGATAGGAAAATTGACCAACCTAATTATGTTAGAGTTTCGGAAGAGGTATAAAGCACTTAGGATTTCAGCAGGGGTTTTATCAAGACTAGTTCAGTTGGAGGAACTACATATGGTGGGAGTAAAACTATGTAGTTACTCCACCTTGAGTGAATTGGAATCCTTATCGAGATTGACTGCACTGACATTAAGTGCATGTTCCGTTGATGTGATCTACAATAACTTGAGCCTTTCCTCCAAGTTGACACGGTACACTCTTATAGTAGGTAGAAAAGCTTACGTAGCGACTTCAATCATGGGTGATTACAACAAGAAGATTGTTTTAGAGGTCACCGAGACTTCCCCATTGGGTGATTGGATTCGCCACCTGTTGAAGAAGAGCGAACTTGTACATTCAACCGGAAAGGGCTCTAATAATGTGTTGACTGAGTTGCAGCTAAATAAATTCAGAACGTGAAATGTCTCAGCCTCTCTAATTGTGATTTAGTGACATATTTATTGAGCATCTCTCGGAGGACACATGAAGTAATCTAGTTCTCCAATTTATATGAGTTGGAGCTTGAATCTCTGGAATGCCTCACTCACTTTTGCAGTGATAATGTTGAGGGCATAGAGTTCCTTCAGTTACGGAAAATGCGCTTTTGTGAGTTATCTGAGTTCCAAAATTTCTGGTCTACAGCCTACAACTCCATCACCGACTCAAATCCTCTTTTTGATGAAAAGGTTTGCTTCTTTAAATATGAAATGAGCTTACTTTTTCAGTTTTAATTTTGGAGGGCTTTTATGAACTAAAATTTTACCTTTTACTTGAGCATTAGAGATATAATTTTTCTACTATTACTAGTTTTAAAATAATTTTTTACTTGTGAGTTACCTGAGTTCCAAAACTTCAACGTTTGCAGGTTTCTTGTCCCAACCTGGAAGAGCTAACTATCTGGGAACTTAAAAGCATAAGTGCTCTATGCTCTCACCAACTTCCAACTGCCTACTTTCGCAAATTTGAAAAGTTGATAGTACGGAATTGTGGAAAATTGAGAAACTTGATGTCTCCATCAGTGGCCGGAGGTCTTCTTAATCTCCGAATACTAGATATAAGAGATTGTGTGTCAATGGAAGAAGTGATCACCAAAGAGGCACAACAAGGAGAAGGAATCATGACCTTATTTCCCTTGTTGGAAGAGTTGTACCTTCTCCAAATGCCTATGCTAGGGCATTTCTTTCTGATAAAGTGTGCTCTAGAAATTCCATTTCTTAGGGAAGTGTGGATTGATGACTGCCCTGAAATGAAGACGTTTGTCCAACATGAAATATTTGTGAGTACACCGAGTCTCAAAAGGGTGAACAATGATGATGTGGTTAAAGTAGATGATCTAAATAAATGGACACAACAGATGTTTAATTCTAAGGTTTGTCTTGTTCCGCTAGCTGTATAACTAATTAACTCTAGTGCTCTCTTTCCGTCTTAATAGTAATATTCAGATACTTATTTATGTTTGTCAATTGAAGCAACTTCTTTTTACCTGCCTCCAAATATTTTCAATTAGAAAACTAAAGCATCAGCATAGTCTTTTATATTTCGAGTAAATGTTGTACTTACTAAGCTAGTCATCGATCTCTCTTCTCTGCTCCTAGGAACAAAACACTAGTGATGGCAATGAAGTCGGACCTAGTAATGGCAGAAGCTAGTGATGTCTATGAATCCAAAGCTAGCTAGGAATGTAATAAGTATTTGATGAAATAGTCCAATTTAGCTTGAAAATTGCCTGATACCTATAACGTTGTTTATTGATTTTTGAATGAAGGGGCATAGCTTGAAGAAGCGACGTGCGCCTAGAATAGTAGCCTATTACGTTTGGTCAGGCCCCTTTGATATCTTATTAATCAATAGTACCCCTGTAGAGTAAAATGCTCGTGATGGAGGTAACAAGCAGAGGCAGATCTATATTATAATCCATGGATTCACGTGAACCAACAGTTTTTGCCAAGAGACTTTGTATTGATACCACTAATTTCTATAATTACAATTCTTTGACGTGTGCAAGGTGTTAAGCATCCCACATTAGTTGAGAAACTTTCGGATTTTTTTTTTTTAAAGAATTTGAAGGATTGGGACTGAAAGCCCCTTTTATTCAGATAAATATAAAACAATAAAAAAAACCAAGCAAAGCTGTACAGAAAACAGCCTGCTCAAAAGGTCCAGCCCAAACAAAAATAAAGACAAACAAAACAAACACAAAAAGAAAGAAAATCAGAATAGGAAACAGAAAGGAGTCTCCTTCGAGGACGATGCATCTGGAAGAGAACATACCCATCACTCCTTGAGCTCCGGTACTCTTCACCTCTGAGCAAGATTTCACCATTACCGTGGCTTCTTCATCAACCAAGAAATGATGTTCAAGGGGAATCAGCACATTCATTTCCCTCTACCCAACAAGCTCCGATTTGAATCAGGTAAGTAGAGATCTGTATTGTTGCTTATTCTACCAAGAACAACCACATCAGCATCTCCCCCTCTTTAATAAGAACTCTTATCTTATTAGTTCTAGCTACTAAGGACCCGATATGCCTTGTTTGTTCACCAACTAAGCGTTTTATTTATCCCCAACTTTGTTAATCGCCCCTGCTATCCCTTATCTAGAGCATAATGGATTTAACCTCAATTGAGATTGATACCACCATCCCAGCTCCAAATATTGGATGACAACAACAATTATTAAAAGCTAAAAGATGAAATCTTTGCAAATAACTCAGCAACCTTATTACAAAGCCAAAGATAAGCACCCCTTTTTCAATCCTATGTCCTGATGTGGTATCCCCAAACACCCCAAAGCTCTCACCAGGTGCAAATACTCACATCAATTGAACTTGCTTCAGACAATAGGAAATGAATGAAGAATGCTATATGTTCAACTCGTAACAGTTGTTTCTGTATAGACTGTGTTAAGTAGTCTGTAGTTGTAACAGGTTGTTATTAGATTTGGGTTTGTACCTGGTTGGGCTATTATTTTAGTATTTTATTCGGTATTGGGTAATTGTATGTTTTGGTTTTTGCATTTAGATTTCTATAATCTATAACCATCCTACTTTTTTCTCTCTTTTGTTGACTATGTTTATTTACTATAAATGCTGGACTTGTATGTTTACTGTCACTTTCTTGTATATAATTGTTATCTAATAGTTCTTTTATATGCATTTTGAATTCTGTTAGATCATTGAAATTATATTTTAAGGGTTTTTGTGTTATTATGCTATTTTCGTCTATTAATTCAATTTTTATTTCTGTTTTATGTTTTTCCCAACCTTTTAAGGGTTCTTCACTATATAGTAATTCTAATTT
>JAJONR010005249.1:0-67983 GCA_029582245.1 Solanum etuberosum | reverse complement strand
TTAATTAATTAATTTTTAATACTAATATGCTCTCTCCAAATAAACTTTGTCAACTACCATTAGAAAATAATAATGTACTAAAACTTAATACTCTCTCCGTTTCTTTTTATATGTCATTTTAACTATAAATAGTTAGTCTATAATAGAGTACTAGTCATTTTATAAAATCAGTGCATAAATTACGATATTTTTTCTTTTATACTCTTGATATTTAATTAGTCTTGAAAATAGATATTTGATCAATTTAGAAAAAATAATAGTAATTAATGTTTATTGTGATTACTTCATACATTAATTAATTACTTTGACGATTGCATTACTCTATAAAATTTGATTTTGAAAAAGAAATCTCAACAAACAAATTAAAAAATAAAAGATGGATTTATTTATCATTTATTAAAAAGTTAACTTCAGAAAATCAATAAATAAGGATAGAATTGTAAACTTACTTAATTTTTTAATGCTAGTGAAATCTAAAAATATGACATAAAAAAAGAACGGAGGGAGTAATACTTCTGAACTACTCAAAAACCAAATAAAGAAATTGATTAACTCCCTTTGGTTCAAATTTTTGTGGCTCTAGCAAACTAAATTTATTTCAGAATATTTGACGTCTAAAAAAAAATACGATTATTCTTAAATTTTAGGTAGGAATTTAGGATTTTATACCTTGTAAGTTGTAAATAAATATCCAAGAGATAGAGACCTACTTTTTGTTTTGTTTTTATATTTCTGGCCAAAATTTTAAATTTTATACGAAAGTTCAGTACATACTACATACCATGTGCAAGAAAAAAAGGGGAAACAAAGACAATGTAATACATAATCACTCTAATAAATTTGTTAAAATATACCTATTATTTAAACAGTCAAACTAAGTTATATTCTAATCGAACGCGAACAACAATAATAACATATATAGTAAAAACTCACAAATGGGATATGAAAAAAAGCAGAATGTACACAGATCAAATTTAAAAAAAAATAAAAAAATTGCAAGTATTTTCACAGTTTAAGAGGTTGGCTATGAATGCATTTTCGGGCCTAAAATGCCCTTAACGTCAACCTCTTGGCTCTATTTTACCCTCATTTTTAACAACTCAAATTTATTAATGACGTGTCACTATTTTATTGACTATCCTAATAATTAATTTAACTAATTAAAAAATCCATATATAGTAAATATTTTTTCTTATATTGTTTCGGGTGTGTTTAATTGTGGCTGAGCTAATTCTTGTAAATATTAGAGTATTCCATAGACCATATTAGACCACATATAAAATAATAATATCAAAAATTCAAAATTATGATTAACATTAGTCTAATACTTTTGCACGGAAAACGAAATACCAACCGCCACCCAAAGAAATATATGTCCAATTTTATATTTGAATTATTTAAAAGGTATCAAAGAAAAAAATGTTTGTGTTATGGTCTTGAAACCTTTAATTTTCCTTTTAACTTTTCATTAATTAGTTCTAAAAAAGGAAAAGAAGCCTTTTTTTTTCCTAATTTGATATGGCTTATGCAAAATCGAGTTTAATTTCCATATTTCTTTTTTAATTTTCCCCTTTGGACTTCCTACTTTAATTAGGATAGTGAAAACCCAAAACTCTATAAATTAAGCCCTTCAAACCTTTGAGACATTATAATCATTCAAATCTCCTTTCAATAATATTCTCAACAAAATAAATTAACATCTCTTATTCAAATATATTTTTACTATCATGACTTCTTCAACAAAGTTCTTAACTCTAAAGACTTGTGATGGCAAGGAATTTATACTTGACGAGGCGGTAGCCGTGAGGTCACAAGCCATCAAGAACATGGTGGAAGACGATTGTGTTTCAAACGTCATTCCCTTGCCTAATGTCCATAGCAAAATAATGACCAAAGTAATCGAATACTGGAAGAAACATTCAGAGGAAGGCGTCTCGAAAGACATGTTGATGGATTTTGACAAGAATTTCGTGAAGGTGGATCACTCGATTTTACATGATCTTATCTTAGCTGCTAATTTTCTTAACGACAATGAGATGCTTGATGCAACGTGTCAAGAAGTTGCTGATAGAATCAAAGGTAAATCTCCAGAGAAAATTCGTGAAGAATTTAACATCAAGAATGATTTTACTCCAGAGCAAGAGGAGGAAATCCGTAAAAAGAACGCTTGGGCTTTTGAATGATTTTATAACACTACTGTTATTTCTAATTTTTTATTTTTTTTTGTTTTAATTTTACTATTAGAACCGTCTAGTTAGCTATATCCTATTTAATTTTAAACAATAAAAAAATTATGGTCTTGAAACTGAATTCCAACTATTTTCTATGTCTACTTTTATATAAAAAAGATATTCATTTTTTTTTACAATTTTAAAAATAATTTATTATTTTATTTCTAATTTATTCTTATTGTTAACAATAATTATTTTTAAAATAAAAATTTATTATATTAAAAAAATGACATGGTAAAATTTTCATATTAGTGATCGTCTTTTCAAGAGTGTGTCAAGACAACACGAATAAGTTATAGTATGATCGGAGATGATTGAGATTCCTTTTATGCTTTATCAAAAGGTCTCAAATTTAAATCCTAAAAAAGAAATCCTAATAAATGCATTGTCCATAAAAATAAGCTCTATAATAAACGATTTAAAATTTTATTGAGCTTCAATATCAATATCGACTGCGGATAACAAAAGAGGAAAAAGATACCTAGTTATTGAGTTCCTATTCTGATTAATATAGTCATGTGGGGCAATTTGTCAGAAAAACCAATCATCTTCGATGTGTTGCTTAGTGCCACGTATTAAAAAGGGGGAACAAACCCCATTCAAATTCTCCTACTAATCTTTGTTTTGTTTGGTTTATTCTTAATTTAATTTAATTTAAGTAGGATTGATTAAATTATGATTTTTCTCAGAATAATGACAAAAAAGTGAAGAATTTTTTTAAATTTATTTTTTCTAGCCTCTTTCTGATGAAATGGTTCTAATACAATCCTTTGTAATGGAAATAAAAATATTTTGAAAAATTTGATATAGAACTCAAAAGAATTGCTATTTTAATAATAATCACAAAATTGGTCTATTTTATTTCCTGAGGATTTATTATATCTTTCTTTTACGACGAGGAGTGATTTTTTAGTCACGATTCTAATGTTATATAAGAGCATGAGTTTTTTTTCCTTTTCAAAAACTCCATTTTTCTGATCGCGTATTTAAAAATTTACTTCATTAAGTTAGTTGCGCAAATTTTTTGGGATGTTATCATATATTAAATAGCGTGTAAATCTTTAATATTAGTAGATATGTACTTGCTATCTGTTTTGTTACCATAAATACAAATTTCACATACACATAAATATTTTTAAAAAACATTATGAAGTAAAGCAAACGTTTCTAGTTGATAGATTTTTATAACACTTCAAATCTATATGAGATTTTCAAAATTAGTAACTCAAAAATTTGCTATTTTTAACATGAGTAACAAGTACAAGCAAGAAAAAGAATTACTATTAAAAATCTAATTAAAATGAGTAGCATTTTTTATCACATAGCGGAGGAAAAAAGTCAAGAGAAGTCATGACACGAATAAAATGTGAACTTTTCACCCTGACTCAGAAAAAACGAGAAACTCACCTAATAAACTGACCTTGAAACTTGATCCAATTTATTTTAATTACGATTTTTTAAAATTCTATAATTTATAAATCATACGTTTAAAATACAAATTTAAGTGTACAAAGTTGATCAAAATATTAATACATAATTACATACCTAATCTTCTTTTTTTTAGATAACCAACCTCACTAAGACTTAGTCGTCATGGTATAAAGATATTTTTGTATAAAACTTTAGAAGAATGATAAATAACTATCCTTTTCAATACAGTTACAATTAATTAAAATACAAAAAAGTGAAAACATCTTAAATACATATATACATATTTCATTTTAAAATAAAAATTCAAAGAATAATTTAAAGTAGTTGTAAATGGCATGTCGTAGTCGAAACTCAGAACATAAATTTGTTATGATATATCCGTAAAAAATAATTTTAATATTATATATACAATATAATTTTATAACGAAAGCATATACCTACATTTGTTATTTTCTGAAATAATACTAAAACTAGTTTGAATCTTCAACACAAAAGGAGTCTATTTTTTGGACTAAACCCAAAATCCCTTCTCCTCTCTGTCACTTTCTCTCTCTTCTTCTTCTTCTCTCTCTCCTACATTGTACATTGCGATCTCTGCAACTCCCAAGCTATTTTCGTCTTCTCTGTGTAGCTTGACTATCTGGGTCTGCGTCTGTTTCCTCTTTGGTGTTTTGTTGACTTCAGGTGACTCTTTTTTTCTCATTGTGTTTATCATCAAAGAAGAAATGTATTTTCCACTCAACCCTTTTGTTTTTTGCTTGAGTTTTTGGTTTGTTTGGAATCAGTTGATGAATTGGTTAACAAGTATGGTGGATTTTGGTTTGTCGGTTAATTTACTGTGTTTGTTATGTTAATGCGGTTGATTAGCTGCAGCTTAGCTGAAATTTAATGTGATTTTCGTCTTTTTTTTCTCTTCATTTCTTCTTAATTTTTGATTTACCGTTTTATGGGGATTTTGGCAGCCAAATTGGGGTTTTCATCGTTTCAATTTTGACATCTTATTTGGTGTTGTTTTTTGGTTGGTCAACTTTAATTAGTTTGTGATTTGGGTAAGAAGCTAAATCTGCGGCAATTTGAGTTTCTTCTAGATATGCTCTTGCTGGGGTTTTCCCCAATTTACTTTAAGTTGACCAAAATGCCGTTCAAATTTTTTGTGAGCGATTGGATGGGTCTTAAACGATAAATACATCCATGGTATTTGTCTAGGAGGGATGTTTTTTTGTTGAATGTTTCACTTGCATTCTGCTGAGATTGATTGTGCTTTCGAGGTTAATGTATCATCAAGGAGTTTTTGCTCGAATTTTTCAACCTTTGAGTTGTGGGGTTGGCCTGTGGATTTCTTGTTTGAACATGTGTATTGTCTAATTATGAGAATCATTTTTTTCGATTGACAGTTCAAACTTCACGGTGTTGAAGGGAGCTGATCCCCTATCCAGTTGAGCAGGATATTGTGCATGAGGGTGCCCTTTAGTTGTCCTGGTGAAAGAAATTGATAAGAATATTTTTTTGAACTATAATGTGGGTGTATGATTGATTTTGGCTTTCGTTGGGAGGAAAAGAATGGCACGAGGCAGCAGCAAAAGGGCAAAGATCCAATGGAGCAATCTCTATACATTTGGTTGCTATCGTCCACGAACTGATGAGGAAGAGGGCCCCCATCGGCTAGGGGCTGGGTTTTCGAGAGTAGTTCATTGCAACCAGTCCCATCTCCATGAAAAGAAACCTTTTAAGTACCGCACAAACTACATATCTACCACTAAGTATAATTTCATCACATTTCTACCCAAGGCTACATTTGAGCAATTCAGACGTGTTGCTAACTTGTATTTCCTCCTTGCTGCAATTCTGTCTGCCACAACAAATCTTTCTCCATTCTCATCTGTCAGTATGATAGCTCCTTTGGTCTTTGTTGTTGGGTTGAGCATGGCAAAGGAGGCATTGGAAGACTCGCGGCGGTTCATACAAGATATGAAGGTCAATCTGCGAAAAGCTCGTCTACGTAAGGAAGGTGGTGTGTTTGGTCTAAGGCCATGGATGAAGATCCGTGTTGGAGACATTGTGAAGGTGGAAAAGGACCAATTTTTTCCGGCTGATTTACTTCTTCTATCATCAAGTTATCAAGATGGAATTTGTTATGTGGAAACTATGAACTTGGATGGGGAGACAAACTTGAAGGTAAAAAGAGCTTTGGAGGTTACCCTCCCATTGGATGATAATGAGGCTTTCAAGGAATTCAGGGCTACCATAAAATGTGAAGATCCCAATCCTAACCTTTACACTTTTGTGGGGAACCTTGAATATGATCGTCAAATTTATCCTCTTGATCCCACTCAGATTCTCCTCAGGGATTCAAAGCTCAGGAATACGGCATATATCTATGGAGTTGTTATATTTACTGGTCATGACAGCAAAGTTATGCAAAATTCTACAGAATCTCCCTCAAAAAGGAGTAGGATCGAACTTCAGATGGACAAGATAATTTACGTCCTCTTCACCCTCCTTGTCGTGATATCATTTATAAGTTCCATTGGCTTTGCCGTAAAAACAAGATTGAACATGCCAAGCTGGTGGTATATGCAACCTATGGACAAGAACAATAACACAACTGATCCAAACAGGCCTGAGTTGTCAGCCATTTTCCATCTGATCACTGCACTAATATTATATGGCTATTTGATTCCTATTTCCCTCTATGTTTCTATTGAAGTAGTGAAGGTCCTACAAGCATTGTTCATAAACCAAGATATTAATATGTATGATGACGAGACAGGAACTCCTGCTCAAGCACGAACATCAAACTTAAATGAGGAGTTGGGGCAGGTTGATACCATCCTCTCGGATAAAACTGGCACTTTGACATGCAACCAAATGGATTTCCTAAAATGCTCCATTGCTGGTAGTGCATATGGGACACGGGCCAGTGATGTAGAACTTGCAGCTGCAAAGCAGATGGCAGAGGACCTTGGTGGGCAAGATCCTGACATTTCACGGAGACGGTCATCAGAAATTGAACTAGAGAGGGTCGTCACCTCTAAAGATGAGATCAGGCCTGCAATAAAGGGGTTCAGCTTTGAGGATAGCCGACTTATGAAGGGAAATTGGATGAAGGAATCAAATGCAGATGTCATCTTGCTATTCTTTAGGATACTCTCACTTTGTCATACTGCTATCCCTGAGTTAAATGAGGAGACTGGCAGCTACAATTTTGAAGCAGAGTCTCCTGATGAAGCAGCATTTCTTGTTGCAGCTAGGGAATTTGGCTTTGAGTTCTGTAAAAGAACTCAATCAAGAGTTTATATACGTGAGAAGTATCCTTCTTTTCAAGAGCCCACTGAAAGGTGAGACACGGCCTCAAATTTTCCCAATTGCTTTCAAGAGCTGCATTACCTTTGTAGTATATTACCAACTTACTCTTGATCTTTTAACTCTAGGGAATTCAAAGTTCTCAATCTATTGGACTTCACCAGCAAGCGGAAGAGAATGTCTGTTATCATTCGAGATGAGAGAGGCCAGATTCTTCTATTGTGTAAAGGAGCAGACAGGTCTTTCTTTTGACATTTTCTAAAACTAGTCTCTATTATGCATCTACAGTCCTGTATTCCTTGAAGTAGTCTATTAAAGAGGTTATTATGCTTTTAAAGATGCTGCTAACATGCCTGTAAATTCCACTCCATTTTCTAGTTATTACTCTCTATTTGCACCTCCCTCTCTCACCCCTTGTGTTGGGTGATTTTCTTCCTTCTAATTTTTTTGTTCCTGAAATGTTTATTTCCTAGCCCACCTTTTTCTTTTATCGGACATGGAACTGGTGTTTGCTAAGTTTTGGGATTGCTGAATGCATGAAAGGAATTTCTAAGTTATGATTATCTCTTGGCTGGCTAATTGTTTAGTGACAGATGTGGCCTTCGGCGACCTTTCTGATGTAAACTTTTGGATGATATGCTGTTTTTTTTGGATATGCAGCATCATCTATGAGAGATTAGCTAAGAATGGAAGGAGATTTGAGGAGGCTACCACAAAGCATTTAAATGAATATGGGGAGGCAGGGTTACGTACTCTCGTGCTTGCCTACAAAAAGCTGGATGAGACAGAGTACTCTGAGTGGAATGAAGAATTTACTAAAGCCAAAGCTTCAATCAGTGGTGATAGAGATGCCATACTTGAACGTCTATCTGATATGATGGAAAAGGAATTGATCCTTGTTGGTGCTACGGCTGTTGAGGATAAACTACAGAAGGGAGTATGTACATTATATTCCTCAAGAATCCGTACTACATTTTCTAATAGTATCCTTTTTTGACCATTCCACATCTGTACCTTTTCATCAGGTTCCTCAGTGTATTGATAAACTGGCGCAAGCTGGTCTCAAGATCTGGGTTCTGACAGGTGACAAGATGGAAACAGCCATCAACATAGGGTCTGTCTCTTATTCATAGATATATCTTCTACCATCTCATTCATACTTGTTTAGTCATTGGATTTAAGCTGGTAAAATAACACTCCTGTTTCCACGCAGGTACGCATGTAGTCTACTTCGGCATGGGATGAGACAAATATGCATAACGGCGATGAATGCAGACTCAGTGGAAAGAAGCTCTGAACAGGTAGGTTACTATAAAACAAGTTTTTTGAGTTGTTACTTGTATTATTATTCATGCCGTCTCAATTGCTCTCTTTCACTAATCAGACTATAAAGGAGAACATTTTGATGCAAATCACAAATGCTTCTCAAATGATCAAGGTTGAAAAGGACCCACATGCTGCATTTGCCTTGATTATTGATGGGAAAACTCTAACATATGCTTTGGCGTATGATATGAAACATCATTTTTTGAATTTAGCAGTCAGCTGTGCATCTGTCATTTGCTGTCGTGTCTCTCCTAAGCAGAAGGCCTTGGTAAGCTATGTGAAATCCATCAACCTTTTCTAGTCTAACCCAATTGTTCATTCATGAAATTGGTCATATTTACATTAGTTTGTATTCGATTTGGTCGCAGGTTACTAGGTTAGTAAAGGAAGGAACTGGAAAAACCACATTAGCAATTGGTGATGGTGCAAATGATGTTGGGATGATCCAAGAAGCGGACATTGGAGTTGGCATTAGCGGTGCAGAAGGAATGCAGGTTGGTGATACATCTAGCTGGCGTTTTGGTGTTCTTAATATACTAAAAGAATTTTAACATTTTCCTTCGGACAATAACTTTTTCAATACTGCATTTTAGAAATTTGTCAGGGAAATACGGTTAAAGGGGTGCAGCACATGTACATTAGAGTTTACAGACTGACTTGAAACAATATGAACTTTTAAATACTGCGAACCCAAGATAACCAGATTCAACTTCCTTGTGCTATATTGTTCAATTTTACAATTTCTTTTGGGACTAAGACTATAATGCATTTGTATTCTTTTTTTTTTGTTTTGGAATTTGTTTATGTGACTAGGGCTTATAGCTGACTGTTTGATAATGTCACAAGACCACTTAAAACCTAAGCAGCAACTAAACCTCAGGCCTAATTAGGCAAAACTGATTTTTCTAGAGACTTCAGGAAACCACTACTCTTCCCATTGATTTGTAGAAAAATAGTTGTGCAGAACCTTTTACCCATTTAAATCTTGCCAGAATGATCTGACATATACCAATTTGATATCACATTTTAAATGCTTCCAAAAGTTTGAGGACATTGAAATGTGATTTGAAGACTGTTTCCTGGCCACAATCTCTCCACTGTCCGATCCATCTTATCAAAGTTGATAAACTATTTAGCGCGGGCACGGACACCACCGATATTGACAAGAAAATAAAGTTGACCAGCAACTCAGCAAATTGCATCTTTGTGTTTTTGAGTAAATATGACCATTTTAAGCACTACCAACTTAAAATAATGTGGAAAATTTTCTCTAATTTGGTAAGATGGCCCTAAATCCATTGGCTCAAGTAAAGCATTGCTTTTGTTCTTGGAGGCTGTAAGTCGGCTTACTTGATTATTAGCTTCTTGCAGGCTGTGATGGCTAGTGACTTTGCTATTGCACAGTTTCGGTTCTTGGAGAGACTTCTTGTTGTACACGGGCATTGGTGCTACAAACGCATTGCTCAGATGGTAATTCCTCTTGATCTGTTTTATTTTATGATAGAAAATGGTCATGTTTCGATTCATGGATGCCTGTCATGTTTCATCTAACTTACTGTGTTTTCTTCATGCAGATATGCTATTTCTTCTACAAAAATATAGCTTTTGGTCTCACACTCTTTTACTTTGAGGCTTTTGCGGGCTTTTCAGGCCAGTCTGTCTATGATGATTCATACATGATTCTGTTCAATGTGATTCTTACCTCACTTCCCGTGATTGCGCTTGGAGTATTCGAGCAGGATGTGCCTTCTGAAGTGTGCTTACAGGTGAATCTACTCAATACCTTTTTCTTGGAGTTCCTAAAAAATTAATTTGCAGAGTACCTCATTGAATAGTAGTAATTTAAACTGTAATGACGTATGCAGTTTCCAGCACTGTACCAGCAAGGGCCCAAAAACTTGTTCTTTGACTGGTATAGAATATTCGGTTGGCTTGGCAACGGTGTCTACACCTCTCTCATTGTTTTCTTTCTCAACATTATCATCTTCTATGATCAAGCCTTCCGTGCTGAAGGCCAGACTGCCGACCTGACTGCTATGGGCACTACGATGTTCACCTGCATTGTCTGGGCTGTCAATTGTCAGATTGCACTCACAATGAGTCATTTCACATGGATACAACATATTTTCATCTGGGGAAGTATTGCTAGTTGGTACCTGTTTCTTTTGATCTATGGTATGATAGCGCCAGATTATTCTAAATATGCCTTTAGAATCCTTGTGGAAGCTCTAGCTCCTGCTCCAGTCTACTGGTGTACCACCCTTTTAGTAATTGTTGTCTGCACCCTTCCCTACCTTGCGCACATATCTTACCAAAGGTCATTCAATCCGATGGATCATCACATTATTCAAGAAATCATATATTACAAGAAAGACGTTAAAGATCATCATATGTGGAAGAGAGAACGGTCTAAAGCAAGACAGAGTACGAACATCGGGTTCACAGCAAGAGTAGATGCAAAAATTAGACAGTTGAGAGGGAGGCTGCACAAAAAGTATACCTCAATGGGTTCCCAAATTGAATTAACACAACCATAGCTGTGCATTACTGATTTTTCCTTTCTTTAGGGATTCTCTCCCTTTTTGATCACAAAAGAATGTAGGGTTTTTGCCATTTGCAATTCTTTTGCTGGCCCTTTTTTGACTTGTTTTTGTAAAATTATTTGTCTAGTGTAGGTCATTCGTTTGTTCCAAAGTTAGTGTGCTCACTGTATTGTACAATACTCATATGATTCAAGTACAGCTTGGGAAAGTAGCCAAATACATCATAGTCTTTTGTTGTTCTCAAAACTGTTTGCTTTGTATATACTCTGATTCACACATTTTATGGATATTGATAATGATACACCTTGAAAATACTATATTATAGATCATATTTCATTTCTTTCTTATTTTTAGTTGGACCAACCTTATTATTGGTTTCTTTAATTATTGTGATCATAATAATGTTTCTTCTTTTTAGGTCTACCAAACATACTGTGTATATAATCAATCAGCTCCTAACATATATCTTAGATAATTAGTTGAGCTTACCTCATTGACTAAGCTTGCAGTGTGATTGTGACTTTGGAATTTGGTTTTGTTGTCTAGTCTTTAAGACTTTTAACTAACAATCTATCAACTTTCATATCAAACCTAGTACAATGAGCGAAGCCTATAACTTTAGGTTGAACCAAACTGGCCAACTCTTATTTATGCATACTCTCTATTTCAGTTTGTCTGTCTTACTTTTCTTTCTAGTCCGTTTTTTAAAAAAAAATTATTTACTTGTTGATGACTCTTAAATTCTAATTTTTCATATGATATATGTAAAACCATAAAACTAAAGGGTGTTTTGGTACATTAGATATATCTTTAATTTTAACTCACAAGATTCAAAAATCTTTTTACTTTTTTAAGTTTTGTGCCAAAATAAAATCAAATAAACAAATTGAGAGAGAGTAGCTTTTTTCTCCTTGTGTATGAAAAAAAATAGTTTTCTTTATCCCTTTGTTAATATGATTATCAATAAAGTAATATAAAAATCTCAAAGAGATGAGAGTTTAAATGTTATAGAGACCAAAAATTACCATAAATTAACTTAAATAGCCCTCTGATTAAAAAATAATAATCAATAAATATATAATATATGTATATTGACTAGCAACTATAAAATACTTTTGACAGAGCAACCAAATGTATAGTTTCTCAGAGTTGGTTGTATGTAACATACAGAAACACCAACTTAAATAGTCCAGTTTTTTTTATTAAAAAAATAATCAAAGATTTGCTTCAAATAAAAGACGTAATAGTGTCTTTTAACATCTATGCCTTCTAACTTTGGATGTGCACAAGTAAGATTAAACAAGTAAACACGCATATCCTATGTAGCTCTGCGTCCTACATAGTGTTCTACGTATAATATGACAATCTCAAGTTTGTACTTAGCTAATCCAAATACCACCATCATATATATATATACATATATAAAAGAGAACCCTAGGCCCCCCTACGTGGCGCCACCACAAACCAAGATTCTCTTTTAATTTATTTATTGAAAAAATCTTTTTGGCCAGAAAATTTGGCCAGAATGATAAAATAACATATTTCACACTATGTTATTTTACTTTTTGAACATTTTTGCCCTTTTAACTTTAATACCTTTTAATTAAAAATGGAAAAAAGATCTGTTTATTTTAAAATAAAAAGGATATTATATACTTTTTAAATTTCTGATCAAATTCTGGCCAAATTTTCTGGCCATTTAGCATTACCCTTATTTATTTACAAAAGGGTAAATGTTAAATGGCCAGAAAATTTGGCCAGAAATTTAAAAAATCTATAATATCATTTTTATTTTAAAATAAACTGATCTTTTTTTCATTTTTTAATTAAAAGATATTAAAGTTAAAAGGGTAAAAATGTTCAAAAAGGTAAAGTAACATAGTGTGAAATATGTTATTTTACCAGGCGAAATTCTGGCCAAATTTTCTGGCAAAAAGGATTTTTCCTTTACAAAACTAGCCTACCCCTTTCATGAAAAGTTGTGACTTTTATGAAAAGTTGCGAGTTTTATGGAAAAATTGTGACTGTTATGAAAAATTGTGACTTTTATGAAGAGTTGCGACTTTTATGAAAAATTGTGACTTTTATGAAATGTTGTGCCCTTTCCGAAGGGTTGTAACTTTTCCAAAGAGTTGTGACCTTTCCGATAAGGCACAATAAATATTTGTTCACACTACCCTTTGTTTTCTATAAATAGAGGGATTTCCTCTCATTTTAAAACAACGAAAATTCTGAACTTCTTCTTCTTCTGCACAATTAAATATTGTTTTTGTATCAATACACTTGTGAATAGAATCGTTCTATCCTGAGAGGATATATTCTTTTAAACCTCGGGTACTAGAAAGGAATAATTTCTTTAAGGGGACACTGTGCATTCAATGTGCTCGATTTTTTCCTTTCTGTTTCATTCTATTGTTACAGATCCTGATATGTTTTGTTTTAAACTTTTTTGTTTATGTTTCTGCAAAGTTATTGTTATAAGTATTTGTTAGTACAAATTAAATAACACACGTTAATTGAGTATTCACACAAGTTTTCTCTACTGAAATTACAGTTTCAAATTGAACTTCATCACTATGGTATGTTGATTTTTAAAAAACATCCAAATAAACTGAATAGTTTTATGTAATATTTTCCCTTTCAAGTATATATAATAAGTTGAATTATTGTCCCATATGATACATTCTCCCTTTAGTTTTTCATTTTAATAATTACGTATGATACATTTAAATGAGGATCTTTAAAATGTTATATGTAAAGCAAACGATAGGGCTGAACTTTATACACGTTAGAATTAGAATATTTGTTCACTTTTTTCAGTCTTTTAAAATTTATTTATCCCTTCACCAACGATTATTTATTTATTAGAAAAATTAATATCTCCGGTGGATGTTCATTTGATTCCCCAAAAATATCAAATAGTAACACTTCATGGAAGCAAAAAGATAAATTATAAAATCAAATTAAAGAATAAATGATAAGATGTTATAATCATCATCTTCCTTTACCTTATTAATATTTGTTACTACGTAATCTTGTATGTAAGATAATATAATGTTTTAATTTTAGTGACTGATAGATTTTAAGTATTATTTTATAAATTTCGTGATATTAAATTCGGATGATTTTATTAGTTATAAAATAAAAAGATGGCCATAGCGATAGCCATTTTTTTTTGGAAGTTTCTGATTGAAATACGTATGGGCCGACTATGAAATACACTGTATATTCATTCAGTTCCCTGTGACAAACTTCCAGACAAGTCTCATTCAAATATCTACAACACTACGTACGACGCCGTATCATTGGATCGGGGGGTGGGTGGGGACAAGAAGATATTACGAAAGCAAAAAGACAGGAAAAAATGTATCTAATATATATATAATTAATAATAATAGAAGGAAGAAATTGGGGTAAAGAGATAGAATCAGGGCCAAATTATTCAAAATGGGATGATGATAAAGTATATAGTTGAAGCTGATGCTGCTTCATTTTGCACCTTCTTGAGGCCAAACTCATGAAGGAACAAAACCCCAAAAAAAATTACTCAAAAAGCTGAAATCTTGATTTTTTTTTGATTCATTTTCATTCTGTGTTGGATTGAATTTTTCAGGATTTGTGGGGTGAAGGTTTTTTTAAAATTTTTAGTCTCCGATGGAGCCTCGTGTTGGGAATAGGTTCCGGCTTGGCCGGAAAATTGGTAGCGGTTCTTTTGGGGAGATCTACCTCGGTATTTGAACCCTTAATGAATTATTTTTTTCAGGTTTTGTTTTTATTTTTTGGGGTTAATTTAATTGGTGATTTGTTTATATGTTCTTCAAGGTGGTAATGTTCAAACTAATGAAGAGGTTGCTATCAAGCTGGTAAGTTGAAAATCTGTGTGTGCGCTTTTTTTTTTGTCTAAACTTGTTATAGGAGTATTGTTATGTTTTTTAATTGCTAAAGCATATGGTTTTGCTATGAATAAACTTGAGAATTTGTCATTGTTTTGATGATGGATGGTTTTTGGTTAGCAATTAAAACACAATTATACGGATGTGTGATCCGTGTGTTTAGTTGCTAATTATTATTAGGGTGGAAGGGGGGAGATTAAGAACAACTAGATAGATACCCAGTGTAATTCCATAAGTGAGGTTTGGGGAGGTTAGGATGTATACAGACCTTATCCCTACTTTTTGTGGGGAGAGGATTAAGCTTAATCTTTTAAAGAGAACACGTTTAGTTATATTTTATCATGCCTTCTCCGGTGCAAGTGTGATCCTTTTCCGTGGCGAAGCACTTGTATATCTCTTTTGATGAAGGTCATAGTGACATTCCAATTCAGGATCTTTGCTTGTTCTAATACCATGTTAATCTGAGGATGCAACACTAAACTTAAGATAATAAGTGGAGTGACCCAAAACCGTTCTAAATACCCCTGCATGTTGAAGACATAATTAAGCAAATAAACTTGTGCCCGCCCTCTGATTGCTTAGATTGTTAGATTAAAAAGGCTCTCACACTCAATCGGGTTGTGACCACTTGATCATTTGGTCTTGTGATCACAGTTTGGTTGAATGTGCTAGGTTTCAGGATGTTTTGTGAAGTTATGAAATAACAACCAAGCTAGAGGAATGTATAAATTTGTGAAGAATTAATGTCCTCACCGTTGTTACCTAGCCTACAATTTGAGACTCTAAGTGGTGAATTTGCATTAACTAAGCAAATTCGTGGTTTTGAAGAAATTGCAACAGTTTCATTGCTTACATTTATCTTTCTGGAATTTTTGATATAAAACTTGATATCTATTGTAAACTGAAGTTTTTTCTGTCTTGCTGATACTCATGACATCATTGTACTTCTGCAAATGCTTAGTCATTCGTGAACTTTCCTTCAATTGCGTCATAGATGATTTTTTTTAGTTTGCAAGATTAAGTTGCTGATTTTCTTATTTCTTGTACTCAGGAAAATGTGAAAACAAAACATCCTCAACTATTGTACGAAGCAAAGCTGTATAAAATACTACAAGGAGGAAGTAATTTCTCATCTTCATGTTGCCTGTTCTTCCTTCATTTACTACTCAATGCTTATTAGTTGGATTTCTCTTTTTATATTGGTAGCTGGAGTCCCCAATTTAAAATGGTTTGGAGTTGAAGGAGATTACAATGTCCTTGTAATGGATTTACTGGGACCTAGTCTTGAAGATCTTTTCAACTTCTGCAGTAGGAAGATGTCCTTGAAGACCGTTCTCATGCTTGCAGATCAGATGGTGTGTGATGTTTTATACCACTTATTTATTCCAATAACAATTTAAAAACCTCTTCTCACCCTTATCAATTTTCAGATCAATCGGGTTGAGTTTGTTCATGCCAAATCTTTTCTTCATCGAGATATAAAACCTGACAACTTTCTTATGGGATTAGGAAGACGTGCAAATCAGGTATTGGGATTAAAGCTCTTACTTTGCTGCTCAATTCACCTATTGCAGGCATGGTATCTTCATAACCACGATTAATTAATATAGGTCTATGTTATTGATTTTGGGCTGGCTAAGAAGTACAGAGACTCATCAACTCATCAGCATATTCCGTATAGGTCAGCTCCCTTGAAGCACTATGAGGTTGATATTTGTTTTGTTTAAGAAGATGAAGTACTCGAAATATGGCATTCATGCATATGAGATGCCTATATGAGCTGTGTGTGGTGGTCTGTTTGCTCTTTTGCATAGAGCAATAGAAAAGAGTGAATTCTTTCAGTTTGCATCATCTTTAAACCCCTATGAACCTATCCGCTCCCTTTTTTTAATAATTGTGGACTTATGGTGTCTGGGCAAAGCTTGCACACACCGAGTAATTCCATAGGGTACTTTCTACTTCCCACCAGCACAGAGCACCAGGTAACTCTGTCCACCAAGGCTTGGACAGATGAGAAGAAATTACCTAGTGTTTTGATCATATAGTTCCAAAGCATGTGTCAGTATAGGTGCTTCCTTATTTTGTGGGGTTTTCTTTATGAATTAACAGGATATAAGAAGAGTAGAAACACAAATTTTTATCTGTATTGCATGTAAGATAAGTCATCAAAGCTATTTAATGACTTCACAAAGGTATCAGAATGCATGAACTAGCAAATTTGATTTACCTACTTAATCTCTTTCGGGAATAATCATATCCACCCCTTTTTACTGTTACTACTTTCATATTGTACACCTTCTCACTACTAACTTCTAGTCATTTTTTAACTATCCTTTCAATATGATCAAACTGTTTTTTGGTTTGCCTGGCACTGCTGGTTAAGAGGAACGAAGCGACAAATGGGGTAGTTTAGACAAGAAATATTTTATCACTTCGTAAATGACTGAAAAATTTACGGATAGGGAGAAGAAACTGATATCCTTCTTAAATTTTTTCTTTAGTTAAACCCTTAATATCCTAACCCTTTCTATTACTAACTTTGATTAGGTGATGGCATCGGAAAATGATTATTGTTCTAGTTTCCTTTGACTGGGACAGGGAAATATCAGTAAATGATATGGAACCAGATCTTGTTGATCTTTCCCAACTGTTTCGTTTTGGTCATTCATCATACATTTAACTAATAGAAAGATTTGATGGCATCAAAGATGCAGTGCCATCATGCTTACCATAGAGGAAGTGATCTCTTTATTTTATAGAGCTTGTGCAATTCACAAAAACTTTAACAGTGAATCTGGAGATTTTTATGTATTTTGTAAATTACAGTTGATCATTTGTATTTCGAGCTTGTGAAGAAGTATATTTGTATGTTGAATCATGATTAATCACATTGGATGATTGTACTCTTAATTAGTCAATTATCTTACAATGAGATCATCCTCCAGGGCATGGATGTATGATTTGTTTTATTTTTAATGTGATACAGAGAAAATAAAAATTTGACAGGAACTGCTAGATATGCAAGCATGAACACTCACCTCGGCATTGGTAAGCTTTTCTTTTATTTTGCCAATTTGTTCCCAATTGTTTATATGGACTGTTTACTCTGTGTTGTCTATGAACCATATAGAACAAAGTCGAAGGGATGATTTGGAATCATTGGGTTTTGTTCTGATGTACTTTTTAAGAGGAAGGTAAATATTTCTCCCTCCCTAGATTTTCTTTTATTTAGTGACTTTACTTTTGTTTCATGGTAATCTTACATTATGCTTTGAAAAACATATAGTCTCCCTTGGCAGGGGCTGAAAGCAGGCAATAAGAAACAGAAGTATGAGAGGATCAGTGAGAAGAAAGTTTCAACGTCAATAGAGGTAATTTTTGTTCCTCCAATTTTCATATGCTAGCTATTTAGTTTGTTATTCACTAAAATGATACTAGTGCAAATTTTCCTATATAGACCTTGTGTCGAGGCTATCCTGCAGAGTTTGCATCATATTTTCATTACTGTCGATCACTGAGATTTGATGATAAACCAGATTACGCTTACCTCAAGAGAATTTTCCGTGACCTTTTCATTCGTGAAGGTATGATCATTTTTGCTTTCCATGCCTTTTCTATTTCATCTGTACAGACATATTACAACAAGTACCTCAATTTCAATGTTCTCAGAATGCCTTTCGTTTTCCTTCCCCTTATTCCTTTTTCTTTTTTCCCATCTATTTCAGGGTTTCAGTTTGATTATGTATTTGACTGGACCATATTGAAATATCAGCAATCACAGCTTGCCAATATTCCATCTCGTGCTCTTGTAAGTGACTTAAATATATTAGCTTATGTCGTTGATCTCAAAATATAATAATGAAATGATGATTTTGGGACAGGGCGGTACTGCTGGGCCAAGTTCCGGGATGCCTCATGGTCTTGCTAATGTCGAAAAGAAATCAGGTATGTTCGATCTCATCACCCCCCTCCCCCACCCACAAAAAAGAAGAAGGAAAGATTAACAAGAAAAAGTTAATTGGAAGACTAAGCAATCAGTCTTTGCTAACTAGTGTGGCATAAAGTGGTAGTATGTATCTTGTCTCTTACATATACGAGAAAAGTTACAATTGGAATCCATTTCAATTGGTTCATTATATCATTTATTTTGGATGGCATGCCAGCTGTTCTTTTCAGGAAAGTACATTACCTCTAAATATGCTAGCTTCTTATTCTCTGGGAGCTATATATGCTTGCTACTTAATATGCAGGTGGTGAAGAAGGACGACCAACTGGTTGGTCTTCATCAAATCTGACACGTAATAGGAGCACAGGGCTCAATTTCATTGCTGGAAGCTTATTGAAGCAAAAAGGCACAGTTGCTAATGATTTATCCATCGGTAAAGAGGTTAGTCCTCTTCTTCCCCCCTCCCCCTTCTCCATCTCCCTATTATTTTTACCCTTTCTCCTGGTTGGATGTGTTTGGGAAAGTGTAGTACTATTGCAAAATCGATGTGAGTGCATTTGACTTCATCCAGATATAGGACACATTCTTTTGCAATCTTAATTTGTCAAGTACCTCGGCATGAGGAATTAGATGCAGTTTCAAAATTATAAGCAAAAAATTCCTGAACTTGTGTGGCAATTTCAA
Source organism: Solanum etuberosum (assembly GCA_029582245.1). Taxonomy (NCBI): domain Eukaryota; kingdom Viridiplantae; phylum Streptophyta; class Magnoliopsida; order Solanales; family Solanaceae; genus Solanum; species Solanum etuberosum. The sequence continues at coordinate 48,626 of JAJONR010005249.1, read as the reverse complement.
TTTACGGAGTACTTCACCAAGTAGAGAGGATAAAGTGTGCACTCTCTTAAGTAAAAATTTCTTGAATCAATTTTACATTTTATGTTATCCTGAAAATAATTTGATGTATAGCAGGTAGGCTGCAATTCTTCTTTCTCAAAAAAAAAAAAGAATAAAGAAAAAAAGGGTAGGCTGCAACTCTTTCTGGTGCTTTAGGTTTTTCTTTTGGGTGAGGGGATGCAGAATAGATGTGTAAGGATAGAAGTGGAATAATTAGAGGATGAAATGTTGTGCAGCTAGCTCTCATGTGGGTTCTTTGGAGGGACAGAAACAGGAGATTTTTGAAGCAAAGGAAGATTACTTTGTAAAGCTTAGGGTTTTATCTTTCATTTTGCTAAACTTTTGGAGTACCCACGAAGTTCCTATAGGCATAGATGATTGAGAGTCTTTAATAAAGAACCATGTTTTATGAACCTATTCTGATTATGAATTATCCGTCGCAACGCTGTTCCCAGGAACTAGCAAAGTCAAAACAGCAAAATTCTTGGATCATATCAATGGGTGCACAACTGCATGTTTCTCTGGACCATCATAGCGTACTTGCAGATATCTATTCAGAGGAAGGTCTTTTCATAATGGATGATCCTCAAAACTATAATGTAGATGATTGATGGAAAAAATATGAAACATATCCAAAATTCTCGCTGATGGAAATAGACCCGACGGAGATACCTCTTGTATACTGGGGTTTCCTCCACAACATCAGCAAAATACTACTTCCATAAAAGGAGTGGAAGTGGAGTAAAATAGAAGTAGCTAAAAGGCATTGAACCCCCACCCAAAATAAACACCCTTCTCTCCGTCTGCTGCCTTTTGAATTACCTTCACTGAGTGGCACTGATGATTGCCTATAGGTTAAGAGGGCCAAAAAGGTAGTGTTGGTTCGTCTATATGACAGAAATGGATGGTGACTGCACAATTAGTGGTAGCATTTATCTTTTCTCTTCTAACGTTACCTTTACCTCTATTACTTCCACATATTTGTGCTTGCCCTTCATGGAACATGAGAATAATTTGTACTCGTTTGGTAGTTCTTGAATATAATGGCCAACCTGAGAGCAAATCGGTGGTATACACTAAGAAACAGAATTTAGTACAACTAAGGATCTATCATGCTTATACTTTGGGGAATGTGGTCGAAATTTCTCTTGTTTTATGACCTATATCTACCAGTAAACACTACAGACTTTGACTGAGTTTGTGTTTGCAGTTACCTACTTCTAATTTTTTCCGGTCAAGTGGATCAGCAAGGCATCCTAATGTCTCTAGCAGTCGAGACCCAGTGATTGCTGGGGGTGAACCTGACCTCTCCCGCCCTCAGACAATAGATGCAGCAGGCGCAGGATCACTGCGTAAAATATTCAATGCTGCACAGAAGACTTCACCAGTTGTGTCCTCAGATCACAAGCGCAGCTCCTCCACAAGAAACACAAACCTAAAGAATTTAGAGTCTGCCATCAAAGGAATAGAGGGTTTAAGCTTTCGATGATGAGGGACTTGATTAGTAGCTCTGCTTTGTCACAATTCCCCCTCTACTGTATATTTTGGCACAGCAAAACACACCAACTTGGCGGAGTACGAGTTCTGATATTAGTTGTTTCCAGGAGGAACCATAAGCAATGCAACCCCGCAAACTCACAAATCCCAGTTTATGTTTGTCCATACAGACATACAGTTATAGTCACTTTCCGTATTCTTTTTCGTCTCTATCTCTCCTGTTCTTGTTCTATCGTGTTATTCTTATTTACGTTATGTTGTGAATTATGAAGAGGCCCATGTATAATTGCCGATTTATATGTTCTACAAGATGTTTGATGCTAGCAGATTCTTTTGCTTTGGACATGAGCAAACTCTTCTTTGTTCAAGCTATCTAAATATCAATCAGGTCTCTGTGTGGTCATTTAGTTAGCAGTCTTAGTGGGCTTTTGTACATAAAATTGTGAAATTTGGACAAATGTAGTATTTGTCTTTAAGTTAAAAATGGTATCTGAAAATAGAAGCTGTGTTGGGAAATTGTAACAATTAAAAACAGTTTTCTGCCTCTTCAAGTAGTAAAAAAAGGTTGCAAGTACAGTCAATCTCTGCAATGTAAGAAACAGAAATATCATTCATATAATGAGTTGCGCTGGGCTGATTGATTTGTTTGGATGGTTGTTACGTATTGTTTCATAATGAATCGTATTGTGTTGTGTTAATGTATTATTTAATGAATACAATGTTTGAAATATATTGTATAGTTCTTCGTCGTTACATAATGTTATATATCAATAATTTAAATGATAAATCTATAAAAATAGTAGAGTATGAGGTAAATCTACTATGAAAAGGTACGGTAAAAGATAAAATATAATTATTGAATAATAAGTAACAACGTGATCACATCAAATCAATCGTTACATAGAATGGAACTTTATGTTGTTACTTAACAATGAATTCAAACGATACAATATAATATAGATTAAGTAACAATCAAAATAAATACGGTATTTAAACTAACAATACAATACAACATGTAACAATCATCCAAACAAGGTGTTAATCAGAGGTTTTTGGTGGTTAGAGCCTCAAAAAAATGAAAAAAGAAAACATGTTAGAAACGTCGCCCTTAGAAATAAGTTATTAGTTGAATTTTAATATAAATATCGAACCTCGAATAAAAAATTAAAAAAATGATTTAAAAAAAAAGGAGGTTGTGGAATTCAGTGAAGTTTTCCAGTACAATGAATGCACATGTTTTGTGGGACTCAAAATATCTGTCTACTGATTCTGTTCTACTCTTTTTCAGCAAAAGACAGACTGCCAATTTAACAATTCATTATAGTACTCTACATTTAATTTTAATAATTGAAAGAGACAGCTTTCTTAAACCAATTAAAATGAAAATCTAATAAAAGAAATTAATTAAATCCTTGTTGAGATTTATTTTCTAAAAAGAATCTATCTTAAATCCCTTATTTAAAAGAATAAAATTATCGTTTAAATACTATAAGACAAGTTTTGATTGGTAATAAATCAAATCTTATAAATTGAAAGCGGCAACAACTGTAATTGAACCAATGTTCTGAATTGATATCTCTATCAACCAACAAAAAACTAAATAATTATTAATAAAATCAAATCGAAAAATCGAACCAATATAAGTACCTACTATCTGTTGTTTTTCATCATCATCAATAAAACTCTGTTAGTTAAGATTCGAACAAATAAAAAGAGATCACCTAATATTATTGCTTTAATTGGAATTTACACCTAAACGATTCTATTATTATTATTCTCAACCACTTCATTAATCAGTAGATCGCACCACGTCAGGTATAGTCTTCCTTCTGTGAATGTTTTTTCTTTGGTGGAAGAGGAGAACAATTTGTTACATTAAGATAATGAATTTTTACAAGATAACAACAATCTGAGTTCATGGGACTCTCAGATCATTCTTCATAAAAAGGGGAAAAAAGAAAAACCGTCTCTAATTAACAAAAGATTAAATGCTTAATTATGAAAAGACAAATAAAAAACAGCCCATTAAGAAAATTACCAACCAACAACAACATAATCAGTATAATCCCACTGATAAGATTTGGGAACGATAGAATGCCTCACTTCTATCTCGTGGAGGTAGAAGTTAAAAAAACTGTTTCTGAAAGACCCTCGACTGATAATTGATCACCACTTCACCATAATCCATGTACAACATGATTGCAAGTATTCTTGATCCACTTAAAGCTCTTTCTTAGTGAACCTTTCATCTTACCTTCCACACCATAAGCTTTATATCCAACAACCCTTTTCTTCCTTTGCATTTCAGGATCATTAAAACTCCAATTCTTCAAAGAAGATGATGAAATCACTTTGCTTTTGCTCCTCTTCATCTTCACTTCCTTATAATCATTATTACCAGAAGTTGCATGTGAATTAGTACTATAACTTCTCAAATCTTGCATACTAATTGGACCTCCCCTTCTTTCTCTTGTTGATTTTGATCTAAAATTCTCCATTTTGGGACGCAACAAAAAGAAAAAAACAAGGATTATCTAGTTTTTGCTTCAAATTTAAGTTTGGAATAAGTATTAAGGATTAATTGTCTTAGGAATAGCTCAATGTGGTGCTTTTAGTATTTTTGAGTAGTACACCCCCCCCCCCCAACCTTAAAGGTGTGTGATGATTTTTTTCAATGATGCAATGAGGCTGGAAAAATTAAATGTTGTTGTAGCCCACTATTTGAATATTGATGGCGCATGGCCTGTTACGTGTATCATTCTTTCACCATCACATGCCATTCGTATTATTGATGGTCAATGTTGACTGTTGTATCAAATAGCCTACTTTTAATCATACTCCAATACGAATATCAGACAGCAGATAAAAAAAAAAAAGACAAATGATGAATATGTTCTTTGCACATGAAAGTTTGTTTTCACATGTAAAGTTGTACCAACTAATTTGTGTTCATATATAACTCTTTCGTTTCAATTTGTTCGTCTTATTTTAAATAAATTAGTATATGTTATATATACTATACTTTAAGAACGTAAGATTCAATTTTTTTTTTCCGACAAATAAATTAAAATAGAGGAAGTAAAATAGAGGAAGTAGTATGTAATTATATATATAAAAAAAGAATACTTCAATAATGAGTCCTTGAAGCGTCAGAAGCCCAACTTGTCATATATATTCCGTCGGTCTATTTTTACTTATTTAATGTGTTAAAAATAAATATTTATTTTTATTTGTTTGATTTAATAACTCCCAAAAAAAAATATTCACTTAATTCCTAATTTAGTCTTGTCATTAACTATTATTATTTTCTAATTCATTAAATTTATTGTATTCGAATGATGTTATAGTAAAACTATTGTTTTATTTATTTGAAATGTGTATTAAGTTAACACTGGACAATTAAAAGAAAAAAGAGAAAGTACTAACAAAGATTTAATCAATCACATACATTGAATTGAAGTGCATTTTTGGTGTATGCAATGCATTTCAAGTGTACCAAGCAAAATTGTGCAACTGATAATTTGAAAATCATTTGTTCTCTTTTTCTTTGTGGATACAGAATAAAAACTTTAGCTAAAAAGATCCAAATTAAACTTTGTATAATGAGGTTAATTTTCATTATAAATGGCAGTAGTACTAATTACATCCACTAGTTGACATCACTCATTCTGGTTAATTATTGCATACCAAAGGTAAAAATATTGCCAAAGATAAACTACTTTTCTTAGGGTAAGTTGCTACAAGCATATTTTCCTGTCCTTTCAATAAACTCTTCAAATTATTTAGAGAAATGCTACTTCATAATCACTACTATAACATCACGATTTTTCCATTGAAAAATGTTCAGTGGCTATTCTCAAAGACAGTTTGATTGAATTAATGAGAAAAGAAAAAACAACTAATGTTTTCATATGGAAAAAATTAGAAAGTTGCCCACTATTTCAGTGAGAATCTGTTTTCCACCATGTATTTACCGAGTGAGCTGATTCAATGGAAAATGATGGAGAAAATCATGTTTTATAGCATAAATTTCCCACTGATTCGCGGTGGTAAAAAACATTTGTTTCTAGTAGTGAAAGGTAAAGAGACAAGACTTCACAAGCTTAAAGAAGATCAATAAACACTCATTAAGGAGAAAAACAAAAAAAAGAACTATCAAGACTTCTCAGTTTATCATTCATATTTCTGTGCTAAAACAAGAACACAACATTAATCAAGAACTTAACTACACTAAAAATTAATGCCAAAGAAGTATAAGAATTTGGAAATGAAATAAAACCAAAACCTTACTACATACTGACTGCAAAATTCTTAGCAACATCAATGCCACGGGTGCGTTTTCGACGCTAGATAATAATGGTAGTTTAAAATGATTCTATACTATAAGCTTGGAAAATTATCTTCTTACTCACCTTATAAAGATGAAGTTTTCAGAGGAGGTCAGCGACATTTGAAGGGAGTTCTTCGATGACCACATTGTAGAATTTTTGAATATCAAACAACATTCTTTCGTCGTCTGTTGTCACAAAGTTGATTGCAACTCCTTTCCTTCCAAACCTTCCACTTCTTCCAATACGATGGAGATAATTCTCCGGCTGAGTTGGGAGATCATAGTTGATAACAAGGGATACTTGTTGTACATCGATACCACGGGCCAACAGATCAGTTGTGATAAGGACACGGGAAGAACCAGAGCGAAACTCACGCATGATTATGTCTCTAGTGTTCTGGTCCATATCTCCATGTGTAGCTGAGACCGTGTGGTCACGGCTTCGCATTTTGTCTGTTAACCAATCGACCTTGCGCCTAGTGTTCACAAAGATAACGCTCTGAGTGATGGCAAGTGTCTCGTATAGATCACAGAGCGTCTCAAGCTTCCATTCTTCCTTATCAACATTGACATAGAACTGTTTGATGCCCTCAAGTGTCAATTCATCGCGTTTAACCAAGATTCTCACAGGCTTATTCATGAACTTTCTTGTGATGTCAAGGGCTTCTGGTGGCATGGTCGCAGAAAACACTCCGACTTGAACTTTGGTAGGTAGCATCTGAAAAATATCATATATCTGCCAGTACAAACACATGGATAAAGAATCAAAATTACTAATTTCTCAAATCGGAGGGAAAGGTCATGAACTCTGTATCTAATTCTACTCATCGTAATCAACAATTGAAGGACGGATTCAGCAGGATGAGCTTTTTATTTTTTGGTTTCCCATCTGGTGTTCGGTACCCACATTGGAGCCCGACTAAATCCGGATTTGCGCCGGAAAGTCCCACATTGGGGATAAAGTGCTCCCTAACAAAGGCGACTCTGTAACCAGGGGGCTCAAAGGATGAAGGAGTACTTATCAGTTATGACTCCACCACAACCCTTGTTGGTAGGATGAGTTTTTTATATTATGTCCTTAGGAACTAAATAAATGGGAGGTGTACTAAGTGTCACGCCAATAGCACAAATGGTAACTAAACTCAATTGCTAATTTCCAACAATGATTAAAATGCCTGTTTTACTGAGTACAAGAACATCTTAACGTCAACTAAATCTCCATCTTCTATATAGGTTGCTTCGAAAGAACTAATTCCAGCGATAATCCCTTATTAGCAAACCAAGGGACCTCAAACCTGAACTTGTTCAAATCATCTACTTAGGTGTAAAATGCAATAATCTAATTGTAGAGGTTGAAGTACCTGATCCTTAAAACCTCGTGACAGCATTTCATCAGCCTCGTCTAGCACAAACATTCTGAGGCAATCAGGACGGAGGGACTGTCTTCGCAACATGTCAAACACACGTCCAGGGGTGCCAACAACAACATGAACACCAGCTGCGAGAATACGTTGATCCTCCCTGACACTAGTTCCACCTACACAAGCATGGACCTTAACCCCAAGATAGTCACCAAGTGCTCGCATTACCTTCTCAATCTGCTGTGCAAGTTCCCGTGTAGGTGCCAACACCAATGATTGGCATTGAATTAAACCATAATCAAGTTGCTGCAATATTCCAGAACAAAAAGTAGCTGTCTTCCCTGTGCCAGATTGAGCCTGCTGAATTACATCAAGTCCCTTGCAAAATGGTACTATACCCCTTTGCTGAATGGCAGATGGTTTCTCAAAACCTTAAAAGATCACATGCAGCAAAATGGACCATAGGAATCAGGGACAAAATCAACAATTTTAAACCAAAAAAAAAGAAACTTTTTTTCAGAAAACTCTCAACTATATGGTACTCCCTCGTCTGGCTTTGACATGACACGAAGTTTAAGAAAGTAAAGAAGGCTTTTGAATCTTGTGGTCTTAAACATGTCACGTGAAAAGTTGAAATAAAAGGTTGCCAAAAAGGAAAGTAAAACAAACAAATTGAAACAGAAGGAGCACTTCTGAACAAGATGAAAAACAGCTGGATGTATCAATTATTATTTTTAACTACTGATCATGTAAAGAAACAAAGAACTGAAGAATTTTCCTAGACTTGAGAACAATAACTTAAAAGGTTTACATAGTACCATAAGCGTAAATGCCCCTGAGAAGATTTTCTTGCAGACCCATAGCATCAAAACTGTCATAAACCTCGTCATATGAAGTAAAGAAATCTTTTCCCTCAGCAGCAAGTCTGCACCATATATAATATAAGTAATAGAGACAAGTACAATTTTCAGACATTTAACATTACTAGTCAGGGAAATATAAAAATTGTATTGATTCAAGGAAGAAACGACTAAACTAATACTGTGCAATGAATCATGATAACTTACAAATCATTCATCTTAGAATCGAATTGTCGAGCATCAAATTGAGCTCCATCTGGTGCCAAGCGTGCCATGACTGCCATGTACCTTTATGCGTAAGTGAATACTAACACTTTACAGTAAGTGATAAATCTATGACCATATTAATAAAGGAAGAAACTTGAATCTCGAAATGATCGTTTTATTGAGGAACCGAAAGGGCAGGGAGAGACATAAGCTTTTCTTGTATGTTCATGAAAATGTCGAAAGATCTACCAACCATGTATAATTGAACACAAGTATTTTCTTCTACGTCTATATGTGGGCAGACATTTGAATGGTGGTAACAAAATACTTATCCGCACTCAATTTTTACACCAAACCAAACAATTTATTCATAACAAACACAAATCAAAATTAGTACATAGCAATATAGTAACTCCGCCCCTGTTTGCCCTATGAACCAATAATGAATCCAGATTTACATCCCTCCTGTTTAATTTAATGGATCTCAAGCATAGTAAATTTCATTGCCCTCATAATTACTTGAACCTTAAACTACAGATCTCGTATCGATAACTATATCTTAAAATGAAAAAAAAAAAAAAACTTGCTCAACAGCTCAAGTTTGATTAATTTCTCTGGGAAACATAACATAACATATCATTCTTCATTTTTACAAGTTATAACTAATGCTTCTTCCAAAAAGTCCAACCAAATAAGATCCCAGGATTGTTCGATAATTATTATTACTATATATAAACAGAGACAATCAAACAATTAAATGTGTAAGTAAGATATGTGAAAATTAATGAGGAAAAAAGACAAGATTAACGTACTGATCAGTACAAAATTAGGAACGTCGATGGTAATAGCGTTGTATAAGAAAGTGAGAATGAGCTAGCTAAAAATAAACACTTAATTTTTTTTGTTTGTTTTTCTGTTAAGAGAAGTATGAAGAAGAGGCAAAGGTCTTTCCACAACCATATAAAACGGGTCTAAAAGACAGGTGTTAACTAATCAAAACATTCCATGCACTTCCCTTGTTTAATTGTTTTTTTTTTTAAAAATAAATATATTTAAAAAAAAGTGAGATTCTTTTATTTCGTGTTTGATTATATTAATTAGTTCTGTTAGAGTTACTTTCATGAAATATTTCATACATTGATATTTTCTTATATATCTCTAAATATAAGTTCAGTTTATAACTCTAAATCCATTATGAGTATTTGGTAAGGCGTAACAGGTAAAGTCTATAAAAATAACACGTGAAAACTATAAGTAGTCTACTAAATAAGCTAAGTAAAGTAGTGCCAAATTGTTACTCTTTTTCACGTTAGCCTATTAGGTACTGAATATACTATTGAGTACTCCATCGGTCCAACAATAATTATCTACTATTGACTTGACACATCCATTAAGAAATAATAAATAATAGGGGTAATATTACTATATTATTCTTTAACTTTAAAAGATGATAAATAAGGAGTATTTAATAGCCCGGGTAAAGTAGACACAAAAGGTAAATTATCTCTTGATTTTCTAAACTATACAAATATCGTTGGACAACTATTTTTAGTATAGTGGACAATTATTATTAGACGGATGGAGTATATTAATAATGCAAATTTAGTACTCTCTCCGTTCCAATTTATGTGGCACGTTTCAGTTTTTGAGATTCAAACAAGTCTATCTTTGACCGTAAATTTTTCATATATCTTTTAATTATTTTGAATTGCCAATTATTGTGACTTATAGTACTTTTTACGTAGTTTACAAATATATAAATTTCATTTCAAAAAAATTGAAGATTCCACACGCAAATTTCTGGATAAACTTAAAATGTTTGACTCTCGAAAAACGAAAAGTACCATATAAATTGGGATAGAGGAAGTAATATCTAGAATTAGTTCAAAGATTACAATCGCAAATTACAAATCTCGAGAAAATTTAGTCCACGGACCAAACGACCCAATCGAAGTGTATGAAGTCCAAAATAGAATATTGGACAAAGCCCAATAGGAAATTAGATAGCCCCAAAAGAAGATAATCCAAGGCCCATTGGAATTTTCATATTCCTTCGTTGGTTCCAATGCTTAGCCTAAACAATATTCTTTGCCATCTCAGGTGCTCTCGATCATCTTTGTCAATCACTTTCTGAAACCCTAGATCTCGGTCACCATACTCTACTGCAAACCATTCGCAAGGTTTGATTCTTATTTTTTCTCCTTTTGTTTAGTTTTTGGAGAAATCGGTTTGTTATGATTTAGATCTTATGGAACTGAATTTGCTACTGTTTCACACCTTCATGCTACCATTAGAAGCTGTTCAAGTTTGAATCACTGGTCCAATGGTGAAATTTTGATTATTTTTTCTTGTTTTGAAATATCGCTATTGCATTATGTAAAAATTGATGCGGAAAAAAATAGTAGAAGTTTGATCGATGATCAGGATTCTATTGACAATGTGGAATTCAGCTGAGGAAACAGCTTGGTATTATGTTATTCTCATTAACAGTTATAATTGAGCTCATTTTACTCGGGATTCCACTGACAATGTGGAATTCAGCTGCGGAAACAGCTTGCTATTATGTTATTCTCATTAACAGTTATAATTGAGCTCATTTTACTCGGGAAACCTGAAATTTGATTTGATTTTTAGTTAATAGATACATATTAGTGCGGCATTTAGATATGTTGATACATACAAAAGTATAACACGAGTAGTTGTTGTCAGGATGTGTTTTTTATTCATCTCTAACACAAATACAAAAATGTTGCGAGCATGGCATACCCGCTGCCTTCAGCTCTTATTATATGCGTAGAATTGTTACATACACATATAGTAGGTCTGAACCCATTTCACAAAGAAGTAGTGGGTTCAGTGGTACTCTGTATTTTACTGACTTAAACTCCTGGATGGGGCTTTGGTTGTGGAATGTTTTTAACACTTATGGTCTCTGCCAACATGTGCTGTAAATCGCTTATAGATTTGCTAATATGTTCGCTTATGTGTTATATACTTGGTGCTGGATTTGATAATTTATTTTGTTATGGCAGAGAATAATATCCCGAAGTTGGTAAAATGGCTGACGATAGTAAGGCAGCTGAGAACCATAACCTCACTTCGGATAGTAACTTATCTTCAGAAAGCGGTAATGAGGTATCAATTGATTCCTTAGCACGAAAGGTACAAGAATCTCTCTCACTGTCGAAGAGGCATAAGTTTTGGGAGACCCAACCAGTGGGCCAGTTCAAGGATCTTGGAGATGCAAGCTTGCCTGAAGGTCCTATTGAACCTCCAACACCCTTAACTGAAGTTAAACAGGAGCCTTACAATCTTCCTAGTCCATATGAGTGGACCACCTGTGATTTGGACTCAGAAGATATGTGTAATGAGGTCTATCTTCTGCTAACAAACAATTATGTTGAAGATGATGAGAACATGTTTAGGTTCAATTACTCAAAGGAATTTCTTCGATGGGCACTACACCCTCCAGGTTACTATAAGAGCTGGCACATAGGAGTCAGAGTGAAGACCTCAAAAAAATTGGTTGCTTTTATTACAGGGGTACCTGCAAAGATACGTGCTAGAGATACCGTCGTGGTCATGGCGGAGATAAACTTTCTGTGTGTTCATAAGAAGCTTAGATCAAAGAGACTTGCTCCTGTCATGATAAAGGAGGTCACAAGGAGAGTTCACTTGGAAAACATTTGGCAAGCTGCTTATACAGCTGGGGTGGTTCTTCCAACACCTGTATCCACATGTCAATATTGGCATAGATCTTTGAATCCAAAGAAGCTTATCGATGTCGGGTTTTCTAGGCTTGGTGCGAGGATGACAATGAGCCGCACAATAAAGCTTTATAAGTTACCTGATCAGACCGTCACACCTGGGTTCAGAAAGATGGAGCCCCATGATGTTCCCGCTGTTACTCGGTTGCTTAGGGATTACTTGAAGCAGTTTGTGGTTGCACCTGATTTTGATGAAAATGACGTGGAGCACTGGCTTCTGCCAAAGGAGGGTGTTGTTGACAGCTATCTGGTTGAAAGCCCCGAGTCTCATGAAATCACTGACTTCTGCAGTTTTTACACCCTTCCTTCATCAATTCTTGGTAATCAGAATTATTCCACTCTGAAGGCTGCTTATTCTTATTACAATGTTTCAACTAAAACTCCATGGATTCAGTTGATGAATGATGCTCTCATAGTGGCTAAGAAAAAGGATTTTGACGTTTTCAATGCTCTAGATGTTATGCATAACGAAACTTTCTTGAAGGAACTAAAGTTTGGCCCCGGTGATGGGCAACTCCACTACTATCTCTACAACTATCGAATAAAGCATGTTTTAAGACCATCAGAACTTGGGCTTGTACTGTTGTAGTTTGTGCTCGGGAGATTATTACCTGCCTGGGAAGCATTTTTTTGGTGATGTGCTCGGTCTCATTTTTGAGCCCCCTAATTGCCCTGTTAAACTTTGTTTGCATCCATGAATAGATTAAGGCACAAGTGTGAAACTTATGAACATAGTCTTTGCACTTAAATTGATTGTACTTTATGATGTCTGATCTTACATAGTTCATCCATGTTGATCCCAAGATCTTAAATATTCAGAACCATGGATAAAGAATTTGTTCTCTTTACCTTATTTCTTATTAACTGTCATCTTTTGCACAACTCCGGAAGCAATTTTTTTCTTGAAATTTTGAAAATGTTACACCAAATACATTGAAAAAATTGAGCCACTCTGGTATTGTACCTATTATCTGGAAGGTATGAGATTAATTGTGAATAAAGTATAAAGTTTAATGCAAATCTTTCCTCTTGTAGTGATATTTTTTTCTGGTTTACTTATACTTTGTGTTGCTTAGAATGTATAATACTTTTTGCAATGCTTAAAATTTTACACCTTTATGATCTTTTAGCTGCAAGTTCCTAAATTAATTACCTAGCAAGAAAATATTTTTTTTGCATGGGATGTCCATTTTGCACTTCTTACATGAAAACGTGCTTAAAGTGGAAAAGAAGATACAGAGTCTGTTTTGGTTTGATGGTAAGCATCAAGAGTTGAAAAGTACTTTTTGCATTGAAACTGATTTTACAAACCTGCAATGTGATTTCTTTGCCACAACTGCGCGTTGGTTTAGTTTTGCATTTGTCTATTGTTAAAGGCAATTACTGTTCTGGAGAAACTAAAAGTATGTCCATTGAAGTGCTCTTTCCATAGGCTCAATGAACCAAGATTCACAAAAAATGACAAGATTTCATTAGAATATCAAATTTTGTACAAGAATTCCATTTACTTTTACATTCACTGGAATCAAAAAAGTATTTTTCTGTTTCCAAATTTACAACGGGGTGCTGCGATGGTGACTATATATTGTATCTCTGTACATTTAGTATTCACAGATTTTCTGAACTGAAGAGGCCAAAATATGCTTGAATACTGAGGTGGTGACCAGCGGTATCACCTGAATGGCATCAAAGTTGAGAAAATTAACAGATTTGAAAACAATTCATGGAACCCCAGTCAGGGTTTATGGAAGGGGGAAAAATTTTCAGAAACTATTTTGTAAGTAACTAATGAAGGCTTCTGGTAATCATTACCTTGTCAATAGGTACAAGAGCAGTTATGCTGCTTTATCTGATTGACTGTCAGAAATGCTGTTTCTTACTTCCTGATAGAAAAAAGGACATAGAGTAGCTTAAGTACATGTAATATCCATTTGATTAGAAAGGGCAGCCTGCTGCACTGAGTTCCGGCTATGTGTGGGGTCAGGGGAAAGCCGGACCATATTGAATGGTCTCACTCAGGAGGATTGCGCCTTCATTAAATGAAGAAGCTGAGTGATTGACATCGAATAAGGGTCCCCGGGCCGAACATCAAATGAAGCTTAAGTTAAGGTAACATACCTCACTCACTGCTAAGCTCTCTTGTGAACTTGAGGGACGTAAAGTGAGCCGACCACTGGGTCTGTAGTCTAATGCAATGTTTTTTAGTCGTTTCAATTCAGGCAATATGACTGAACCAAGGTCTGGCCTGTCCTTCCTCCTGAGTTCGCAACATTTCAGAGACAATTTAGCAAAGGATAGCGCCTCCTCCAAGGGCCAATCATTCACTGATGGATCTAGTATATCATCAAACTTTCCTTTTTCAATTGACCTCTCAACATGGTGCGTCAAACCCATTGGAGGCCTTGCTGTAATTATTTGTAATAACATGATTCCCAAAGAGTAAATGTCTGATTTTGTATTCAGCATCCCAGTCTGTTGGTATTCTGGATCAATATAGCAAAATGTCCCAGCAGCTGATGTCATGAGACACTGAGTGAATCTGCCCGAGACAGATGCTGGAACCAATCTGGCTAGGCCAACATCACTAATCTTACTTTTGTAGTTAGCATCCAAGAGAATATTAGCAGGTTTGAGGTCTCGATGCACGATGGGTTCTGGTCTTGTTCGGTGAAAGAAGTGAAGAGCAGCAGCAATTTCCGCAGCTATCCTGAAACGAGCAGGCCATGGTATAGGAGAACTTTTGTCCTTGCAGAACAACCTATCCTCTAAGCTGCCATTCTCCATACATTCATAGACAAGGCAACCATACTCCGGACATGTTCCCAAGAGGAGAACCACATTTGGATGTCTCAAGCGGCTTAGAACCTCAATCTGCAATAAAAATAGGCACCTAAATGTATTGGATTTCCAAAAACATCTGTGTTATCTGTAAACATGGAAAAGTACCTCTTTCTGAAACTGTATTTGTCCCTGTGTGATGTCCGACCTCAGAACCTTTATAGCAACTGAAGTGTGATCCAGATAGCCTTTGTACACGGGACCATATCCACCTTCACCAATCTTTTGTGAATTGGAGAAGTAGTTTGTTGCAGCTTCAATTTCATCTGTTGAGTATCTCCTATAGCAATTTTCACTGCAGGCAAATGCATCTTGTGCTTTCTTCTTCTCTTCTGCTTCATGCCGAAATTTCTTTTCTACACATTTTCGCTTCTTAGATTCCAATTCTGCCATGTGTTGCGCCATCTGTGCTACTTCTAAAGCAGCTTTGCATTTTTGCTTCTCCTTTTCCAACATAGCATGTGAAGCCTCAGGGGCCTCCTTGGCTTCTTCTAAGTTGCATGCCTCTTTTGACGTTGAACGATCAATCTCTCTTGCCTTAAAAAATATGGAAAGTAAGTTGCGTGGATAAATGTATAATTATATGGAGTAACGAAAATGAATAATTCAGGTGCTGACAAAAATATGTGACTGCCGAACTCTGACCTGTCGTCTACAGGTTCCATTGTGCATGTCCAGGCTTTGCTTCAGTTCAAAGTTTAGCCTTTTCATTTCCTCCTCCAACTCATCCTGTATTGCATGTAAAAATGAGGAAAGAATAGCCAGTTGATCTGTGTTAACTACAATCTTTCAGGTCACATCATGGTGCAGACTTTAGATAAGCTCAAGGACACTTAAAACTTAAATATCTTGCGACAATGAGTAAAATAGATAGGCCATAAGATTCAATCTACAACGTAACTAGACTGCCAAATATTGGTTTTCGGTATATTTTTTAAAACAGAGATTTACTCTCACAAAATAAACTGAGTACTAATGCTGTTATCTAATCATGTGATAACCATTACCAAGGAAAACACGGGAGCTTAAAAATTTAATTGGTATTGTGACTTAATTGTCCGCTGGCCACTGCACAGCTATCTCCTAGCTATACATGCCCATTTGGACAGGGTTCTAGCAGAATAGTTGCTTGTGGTTTCCCTACAAAGAAAAAAGTAGACGACATAATAGCCTTAGATGTTTGCTGCTGTAGTAAATAGTGTAATAACAAGTGATCTGCAACAGCCAAAATGGTCTGTGAAACCAAGGTTTATGCTTTTAGAGTGGTTCGGTTTTTGCCAAATCAGGGGAGCATATTTGAACTTACTGCATTTTGGGAGGAGATGGAACACCTAGAAGCATCTGAAAAATTATGAGAAGAGTCCGAATGCTCAAAGGACATATCAGAGAAACGGTAACTTGAGGAGCTTGAAAGATTACTCGAACCAGATGTGGAGTAGAATGAATTCTCTTTAGGGCGCATGCGAAGATTTAGGTTATTGACTCTGTGCTGGGATGGAGGTAGTAGGCTACCAAGGTGTCTATCATGTAGTATTTTTGTAGTATCCATATTTGAATTCACAAAAGCCTGGGAGGAATTTTCACTGCTTCCAACTAGCTCTGCGGGTGGTGCCCATTCACCAAAATCACCACTATTGCCCCACGATGGGATAGGAGTAAGATTCTTGCAGCCAGGCTGCCTCGTTAGTTGAATTTTATTAAATACTTCACCGATAGTGCTGACAGATCGATCTGGTGAAGGATTCCTGCTGCTGTGTTGGCTGTCCGACCATGCCTTTGGTGTACGCTCACTAGCACTGCTGTAATTGGGTGAAGTACTCTGACTTGCAGGATGCCTATCTGAGGCACTACAGCTATCAGAAGATATGCTCCGGTTGCCAGCATCAATAGATTCAAAGGTCCCAATACTTCCCCAACTCCCCTGGCTGAAAAATTGTATATTAAAATCATGAAGTAAGATGTTATGACATACAACAACAACAAACCCAATGTAATCCACAAGTAGGGCCTGAGGAGGGTAGTGTGCAGTGCACGCAGACCTTTCCCCTACCTGGTGAAGGTAGAGAGATTGTTTCCCATAGACCTCCGCTCCCAGTAAAGCATAACAAAAATCAGTAAGAAAAGGAAATACAGTAGTGAAGAAGTCATGTAGAAAAAAGGAGAAAAGAACTGTAGCAACAACACATAATAATGATAACTGAAACAAAGGAATGTTATGACATAGATGAAAGAGGAATAATCTTCTGGAATAATTATCTAAAGAGTCTTATCAGTAGCTTAGAACCATGATGAACCTTACTTTCAACAACCATGGGAGATTTTGTGGATAGACTTACGGAATATGGGCTCGAGAAATTGGGGAATTGTGTGAGAATCCTGTTTGGCTGGAGCTTGCTTTACTGCTAGGAGTGGCAGGTTGACTTGCTGACTTAAGTTTTAGAACTTTCCCCCTTGATATGGCATAGATTGAGCAGAATTCAGGCACAGATCTGGATAAAAAGCTTGGCACATCTTGAATTTTAAATGCTCTGACATATAAAGCCGAGAATTAGAACTCTTTAATAACTACAAAGAAAAACCAAGGAAGCACTTGATGCTCAGACCCTGCTGTCATACTCTGGACTCCCAAAACACAATTAAGGGCATGGAAAAACTTACACTCACTCATACCTTGTAAGGGCATTCCGGGTTGAAGCGCCAAAGACGATGGTGGTGATGAACTTCTGAGATATATACTCGGTTAGTGCTTGTGCAACATCAGTGTCCTGGAGAATCACTTCCTGTGCCTGAATCTGGAATGATCAAAGTAATCACAGAATGCTCACAAGTGCATAAATTCTAATATCATGTTAAGTTGTAACCTTGTGATTTCCAAGATTTGT
The DNA here is from genome assembly GCA_029582245.1 of Solanum etuberosum. Taxonomy (NCBI): domain Eukaryota; kingdom Viridiplantae; phylum Streptophyta; class Magnoliopsida; order Solanales; family Solanaceae; genus Solanum; species Solanum etuberosum. The sequence continues at coordinate 30,845 of JAJONR010005249.1, read as the reverse complement.
GGATCCTTTCACCTCAAAATATGATGAATACTGTTTAAGTATTCACTTTTTTTCCTCACAGACTATAACTAAAGCCTGAATATCATGCTAATTGCTTTCAAGAAATAGAAAAATCCCAAAATTAAAATAAAGACTTAACAATTTCCAATCGAACTACTACTTAAAACATCTGATCCTCTATTATCCCTTTTGGCTTTCCTTCATAATCCCACAAATTGAACTGAAATATGAATAACACTTCTTAACAACAACAACAACAACATACTCAGTGTAATCCCCCGAGTAGGGCCGGGGGAGGGTAGAGTGTACTCAAAGACCCTTGGGTCAGTTAAATCAACAGCACTGCTTAAAAGAGACCAATTAGATTTTAAAAAAATTAGATAATTTCAAGGTTATTACCCCTTTTCGAGCACAAATTCCACGATAAGGAAGGAAGAACTGCTGCATTTCAGCCATTGTGGGAGAATGACTAGCAACTGTGCTTTCTGTAATGTATGAAAAGATGAACATAAATGCTAGGTGTTAAACAGATAACAAATTAAGATCTCGACGTTAATATTAGATTTTATACATCAAATTTGAAGGCATTGCTCCTCTTTTCTTTTGCCTTTTAATCAAGGTTGCAGCAGGCAACGGCGGAGCCAGGATTTTCAGCAAGAGGATTCAATATATAAAAATATAAAACACGAAGAAACCTTATACTGTGATTTTTTTTTACCAAGTGGTTCCCCTGCGTTACCCTGGCTCCGCCCTTGGCAGCAGCCAGCCGGATGATCAACATGAAAATTATCGAAATAATTACACAGAATCCACATAATTGCCCTAAAAAAAAGTTAAAATTGAGGCATAATACATACGGGAATTGAGATTTTCGTTATGGAGATGAACGTGAATAAGGAGGATTTCGCCATTCTTCTTTACAGGGAGGTTATCAACCGCCCAACGCACAGCATGTTGGCTATTTTTGTCTCTGTCTATCGCCACAGCAATCATGCTATCACTCCTTGTGATGATCCGGCGAATCTAGGATTTATAATCCTAGCTGAGTATAATGTGTACGTATATATATTTACATAAGCATTAATTTTTTATTTTTTTTGGCTTATGTACTTGTGAATCGAGGCGAAGCAATGGATTCCATTGAACCGCTCTAGATCCGCCTCGCCGGTACCGGAATCAGCACCGGCAGCCACTTGGTTTGGTCGTTAAAGGCGGAACACAGCCATGAACGCACCGTTGAGCGCCGCCGCGGCCACCACCCAAAAGGAAACGGAAAAATTGTTGTTATAGATATTCTGAATGGTTTGGGGAAAAAATATATGAAAATGATAGAAAGAAGGACGTTGTGTTTTTGATAAATGGGATATAGTTCTTCGTTGCATGCTCTAAATTTTAGGAGCCAACTTCAAAGCTTAACCTCTCAATATTTCAAATCATAATTCATAATGTCACTCATTTGACTTCCATCTTCCCAAAACTGTTTTAAACAAGAAATAGCTAGGAAGTGTAAATCTGGTTAGAATTATGCACGCATTTATAACATAGATATTAGTTTTTTACCTTGTACTTCACACAGATAATACAGTTAATCCTCTGTTTCATTTTATGTGTCGCCCTTTCCTTTTTAGTCCGTTCCAAAAAGAATGTTATCTCGCTATAATTAGAAATAATTTAATTTTAAAATATTTCTTTTACTCTTAATGAAATGATTTTTAGTCACACAAATATCTAAGAATTGTCTTAGATCACAAGTTTCAAAAGTCTTTTTTTTAAATGTCATGTCAAATCAAATGGTACCACATTTATGGGACAGAGTAAGTATTAGTTATGTTAATTTCATAACTTTTTTATTTATTGAAGTGTTTCTTCGTGTGTAAAGTTGAGGAAAAGGAGAATGAGTTTGTCCGATGAATTGTGTATTTTACACAAGTCACATGAGTTAGCACCGTTATTTTTAGGCGGAATTCATCGGCAGCCCCTTAAAGTTGACATCAATTTTCACTTAGACATCTTAAGTAGGCTTTGTTCATTTTAAACACTTCAAATAAGGCTCCGTTATGTCATTTTGACACTTTTTGGACAATCAGCTAAAATTACAAAGTGTGTGTATAATACACTTGCGGATGATATGACATGATGACTAATTAAAAGTTGACATGTGGCATTTGAGTGTAAAAATAATAATTTTAAAATAAATTACTATTAAAAACAACTTATATTTCAGCAAAAATAAATAAATAAAATTACCTATTTTCTACCATTCCACCCCACCTTACATCACCCCAACCACACCCCGTCAGCCTTACTTCCGTTCCTTTTGCTTCCCCAACCCTCCCACCATTTTTTTGGTTCTTCTTCCATTTTTTTTTTTTTAAAAATCATTAGATTTTAGTTCTTTTCATTTTATTTTTTTGTTGTGCATTTGATTTCAAGAACCATTTTATCGATAGCGAGGTTATGTTCTGAAAAATATGACATACTTATTCTATTTTTTTGAAAAAATATGTGTGTTTTGTTCTAAAAAATCTTTTCAAAATTAGTGTGATGGTTTTCTAAAATTTTGTTCTTATAAATGTTTTTAAAATTAGTGTGATCGTATTATTTTTTTTCATATTTTGTAAGGTTTTTCATCATGATTTTCATGGTGGAAGGTGGAATAAGAGGTAGGGATAAAGAATAAAGAAGAAGAAGAAGGAATTTTTTTTTAAAAAAAATCCAAAAGAAACTCCTCACAGGCTCAAAATGGGTGCAGCACACACAATATGTCAAGTCAGCCAAAAGTGTCAAAATGACACAACAAGACTTAACATGAAGTGTCTAAAATGAACAAAACTTAATTAAGATGTCTAAGTGAAAATTGGTGCCAACTTTAAGAAGCTATCGATGGGTTCAACCTTATTTTTAAACAGGTTACGTTAGGAAGACCAAAAGTGTTCCATTTATGTAAAGTCAAGGGCTTAAATATGCTTAGAGATATTTAATTGTCGTAGTTTCATTTTTTAGAGTCAAACTATAAAAACTTTAACAAACATTTTATGATGTATTTTTTCATCATATTGATATGCAAAAAAGTGCAATTTATAGTACTTTTCGTATAGTTTTTGTATATCTAAATTTTTTTGTTTAAAATATCGAATTAATGTAATCTAATTTAACTTTAAAAATTAGTCAAATTGACTTTTGAAAAGCGTAATATGACAAATAAAAATGGACGGAGAGAGTATTTGTAGACCCAAATGAACACCCAAAACTCTCTAAATTGCATGAATTAATGCAAACTAAATAGGGATATTCTAGTAAATTACACCTTATTCCTTGTATTTAAAGGACGTGGAAAGAACTAAAATGTCAGTGGCAACTTCTGTGAACAACCGGTTATACGATAACTGGCCGGAGCAAACCACCGGTTATACGATAACTGTCCGGAGAAAACCACCGGTTCAGTGCACGAACTTCATAGCCGGCCACACTGATTATCGAGCGAGGACGAAGAGGCTGTCGCTGCTTTCTGTGTCTACCAGGATAATCGTTGGTTCTTCGTCTTATTCCTTCGCAATTTCTTCCTCGCAGTCACTCTCTGGTTCTTCATTTTGGGGCAAGACATTTTCGTTTTCAGTCTCTTCTTTATCTTTGGCAATTGGCATTGGGGGAAGGTGTATATTTCAATCAATTTATTATTTACACTTAAATCTCGAAGTAGTTGAAATTCTTGATAAAATCTGCAAGTATTTTGCTAACTAAGTTTTTAAGACAAGTTATATGCCAGTATTGTTTGTTTCTCAATGTTTGATATGGAAAATTGAAGAAGGGTTTTGGAAGTGATGCGTAATTGTGTTAACTGTGCTGGGTTACTAATGTTTTTCTTGTATCGTACTCAACTTCGATTGCACTACCCTGATGGTTCAAGCTTCTTTGGAATCTTGACTTCTCTTTGACTAGGAGTTGAATGTTAGTTTTCTGTGAATTCAAATTTTCTTGGAATTTCTGGCCTAATCTTGGCTTCTCTTTGTGTTATAAGATAGCAGAATTGCAAGCCATGTTGCAGTTGTGTTTCCTAGGCATATGAGAGTTCTTTATCTAAACATAACGCGGAATTTGAGTGGTTACTGATTATCATTTAGTGAAAGTTGAACTCAACATGAACAGTTAGAAGTTAGATGCTCAATTTAGTTCCCTAGGTTCAGATGAATTTTGTTCTGAACATGGCATTTTATTTCCCCATCCCACAGTTAATTTGCTTTAGAGTTTAAGCACAATTAGATTGGAGCAACAGCTGCTGAAGCTGCAAATATCGCTTGTTGCAAGAGTCGTGGAGGAGGAATTGAGGATCAGAAGTCAGAACCCAGAATACCACATGGATCAGAGTATGTAATCGTGTTTGATATTATTAGCCGGATCCACACTTTGTTTTCTTAATGAATCTCGTATATTATTTTCCTTAAAACCTCAAGTTGTTGCATGTTGCTAACATTATGAATCTGGTCTTTTGTTGTGCCTTTTGGTAACATTATGTTAATGAATTGGGCCTTTTCTAAAAAAAAATTACAAGCATGGACGATACCAACTTCTGACATTCGTTCTTCATTTGAAATTGATAACTTGGTGTCAGCAGTATTTATGTTGTGAAGGTGGGTAGTGATAAAGATCTCTATCTTGGAATTTCATGATTTTGGGAAAACGTTTGACTACAATGATTGGGATTGTAGATATTTTAATGAAGTAAACTCTTCTATTTTAACTATCTGAATATTGCTATTCTTTGGGCATAATATTTTTTTTTCGAGAAAGGTAACATTATATTAATCATTGGCACAAAGCCATGCTGGAGTTCTTTGGGCATAATACTCTGTTACAATGATAGATGCTGTGGTTCTTCAGAGATTGATTTAAGATGTAATCACTAATCCGGTTGCATTAATGCAATACCTTGGATTTGTCTTTTTTTATTAATGATTGACCTTGGATTTGCTTTTTTTTTAAAAAAGATGGTTGGCTTTGCTGGTTTCATATGTCCTTCAGGTTTAACTTGTCCAGTTTTCTCGTTATTTCACATTCAGAGGACAAGAATACAGTATGAACATGAGCACTGTTCTTTGAAGCTTTAGCTCTTTCCTTGAGCTTCACGAACTATTACATTGTTGACTCTTGTAAAGACATCTGACTATATTACCTCATGTACAGTAATTTGAGCATTATATTTAAGAAAATAGAATTCTGTAGTGATACTTCTGTTTCTAAGCTTCAGTACATTATATCGAGCTCAAGATCAATTATTTATTTCTATTCTACTCTTAACTCAAAGTTAATGAGAAGACCTAATAGCCTTTTAGGCATTGTATGTTGAACTTCATTAGCCCTGAAGAATACATTTCTCATGTTTCAGCCTTTCAAGCGTTGAATTTCAAAAGCCAACCTCTATAATTCAAAATATAAGGTCAAGCATGAATTAGGACTTCAGAAAAGTAGTTGTTAGTTCATATATTTGTTAGCAACTCTAAAAGATTTATCATTCGATATTGAATGTGGATAGATACTACTCATAAAAACAAATAAATAAATGGAGATAGATAGTAGTTATATATTATGTTGCTGCAGTCTACTGCATCTAATCACTATTTATTGACCTCACTTTTTATTACAGTTTATGACCAGTAGTGGTTGCTTATGTCATTTTTATGCATACAGATCTCCTGCAAGATGCCAAAGAACATCCCAATAACAGTAATATGCCCCCAGAAGATGCGGAAAACAATCAGCTGGGAATCTTTGACAGACCTCTTCCTTGCTTTGGTTGTGGAATAGGATGGTTTTCGTGAGTTTCTTGCTTGTTGCTCCTCTTCTCATTCCCCACCTCTCTTCTGTCATTTGTGTCGTGATCTAGGCTTCTCTTCGGACATATCTTATATGCTCTAAGTTGTGTTCTTCTTCTCCTATCTATTTCTATTGCAGCCTGCTACTTGGTTTTGTATTCCCATTCATGTGGTATTATGCAACAATTCTTTACTTTCGCAATTACTACCAGAGAGATCCGAGGGAGCGGGCAGGACTAGCTGCCAATGCAATAGCTGTGAGTTACCATCCTTAAGTGCAAGTGGCATTGATTCTGATTTCAGCTTGATCACCTAAAAAGTCCTTATAATGTCAAGGGAATCTATCTTCTCTACAGCATAATCTTAGTACTCTTGCTGATCAATAAATTTTTTTTTCCTTACCTTATCAGAATTTTTTATTTTTTTTTTAAAAAAAAAGCCAATGAAGTTTAGTTGTCGGTTATTTGTAGGATCAGCAGCATTTTGTCCTCAAAATCCTCTATCTATTTACATTTGTACATGTATCTCAAACAAGTTCATCATTGCAGGCTCTGATATTTACTGTAGCAGCTCTAGTTGCAGTTGCCCTGATTGTATTGTAGTCATCTTCTGCTATACTCTTATCTTAGCTGAAATCCATAATCCAGAGAACTAAGTGATGACTCCCCTATGAAGAAAGTAACTTCACCAGAGCACGCATACAGAAAGATGACACCTACTGGAATAATGCTGCAGGCAATGTGGGGAATGGGAGAAAATAGCCCATTACCAAGGGTATGAACATGTAAAGATATGTAGTAGTTAGTACTAGTGTCCATTTGTTGTGCTGTCTATTAGACGATAATATGGCTTCATCCTGTAATATTTTGGTGCAGCAATATACATGAGGAACCAAAAAAGATTGTTTTTCAGTTGCTCATGGACCCATCATGACTCGTGTGTATAATTTTCCATGACTAACTTTTTTTCTTGTTGCTGCCAGTGAATAGTATGTATGTTGGTGACAATAATTAACTAAAAAAATTACCAACTGAGCTTTTCTAAGAAAGAAAAGAGAGTTACATGCAAAGCGAAACTACTCAAATAAGATGCCTGTATAGATACAGTATCTAAAACTGAATCCTCTTTAAGGTAACAATGGCCCTTCTGAGGTAGCCAACAACATGTAAAATAAACTTTTCCCTTCCAAGAAAAGGTATGATTTTCACGATAAAAATTCAGATGATAGACAATCCCATATGAGGCGCCTTTTATTCAGTTTTCATGCCATTATCACCCTCAAACTAGAAAACACCACTCATTTGAGGCAAATGCTAATGCTACAAAATGTTCAGAACCAGTTCTGAGTTCTGACACTAGCCAACATTAGTCAAAGGAGCATAAAAATAGCAGAAAATTGCAACCACTAAAAGTTCCATTAATTTACTTAAAACATATTTCTCTCATAAGAAACTCTGAGCCTTTCATGACTCTACCTAATTCTACCAGTGAAAGGATTACCATCTAACCAAATTCTTCATCACAGCCGAAGATGAACCAAAAGATGATGATTTTGGTATATCAGCAGAACTTATTCTTCCAAAAAGTTAGAACTTGGAATTTTTGCTCAATAAATACTTCTTCAGAACATCCATTACGGATCCAAAGTCTGCTTTCACCTGTACGGGGGGATTAGCAAACCGACACTCCATGTTCTTTATTTCTTTTGAATGATAATCAACCTTGGATTGAGTAAATTTCAATCCATGAGCTGTACTCACAACCACTGTCCTATCAGTAGGCGCAATAACTCCAGCCTTTCTCAGCTTGGAGAGTGCAGTCAATGCCACACCAGTGTGGGGGCATATGAACATCCCAGTTGAGTCAGCCTGAGCCATCGCATCCATCAACTCTTCCTCAGTTGCCTCCTCCACTATCCCATTGGACTTCTTTAGAGCAAAGACAGCCCTATCAATAGATACTGGGTCACCAATCTGTATAGCAGATGCAAATGTTGTATTTGCCTTGACAGGTTTGAAATCTTTCCAACCAGACTTATAATGCACGTAAAGTGGATTTGCATTGGCTGCTTGAGCACAAACAAGTCTTGGGATACGATCAACAAGCCCCAGCTCCTTGCACATGTGGAAACCTTTGTAAAATGCATATATATTGCCCAGGTTACCACCAGGAACTATCACCCAGTCTGGAACTTCCCATTCAAACTGCTGCAGAATCTCTATTGCTGCAGTCTTTTGTCCTTCTAGCCTCAAACTATTCAAGGAATTAGCCAAGTAAATTGGCAACTCAGCTGTGACTTCGCGAATCAACTGCATACAACCATCAAAATCAGTGTCGATACTCAACACAAAGGCCCCATTGGCTATTGGTTGAACCAGTTGCGCCATAGATATCTTATTTGCAGGTAAAAACACAATTGATGGAATGCCTGCAGATGCACAGTAAGCTGACAGCGCAGCGGACGTGTCTCCAGTGGAAGCACAGCCAACACCCACAACTGGTTTATGCATTTTCCGCAACCGATTTACTTGACTCACCAATACGGTCATGCCAAGATCCTTGAAGCTACCGGTGTGGCTGATTCCACAATGTTTGACCCACAAATCATTCATGCCTAGGAATTGTTTTCCGTAACGCTCAGCCCAAAAAAGATTGGAATTTCCTTCAAAAGCACTGATAATATCATCACTGTCAATTTCAGGCAGGACCCATTCCTTCTTGGACCAAACACCTGAACCATAAGGCCATGTTGTCTTGCCCACCCTGGAATCAAACAGGGACCGCCAATACTGGCCGTCAAATTTCTTGAGGGCGTCCATATCGTGTTGGACATCAAGTAGGCCACCGGATCGGCTGCGATAAATAATCTCATCGAGAGGATACCACTCGCTGGAGTTAGGATCGGCATTAAAAGGTACATACCTGCAGAAGCATATGCAAAATTTTAAGTTAACAGGTGCAGAGTACAATTGCACCCACATTTTGGTAAAGTTGATGGGAGCTTGATGTAAATATATGTCTATGATTTGCTTGCTACAGTTGGGAAGTAGCAAATTTAGTGAATTTGTATTATTCCACTTTAAATGCCAATGTTATTTAATTGAGCTTATTCAACCTTCAAAATGTGTGATTTTGTTCCATGAGATAACGTTGTTAAAAAACTTAACAGAATCATTATTTTTACAAACAAAACAGAAGATGAAAGGTGAAAAGAGTGTTGTTTGCTGATGTCCAGCACTGATGGGTGGTGGGCATCAAACTAAGCGCACACACCCTTCATCCTTAAGACTTCCTTGGCATTTCAACCCTTCTGATTCCACATTTACGCCCACAGAAGGCAAATAGCCTTAACTTTCCCTCTCTACCTTGCAAAGGTAGAGGTAAGGTTTGCGTACATCCTACCCTCCCCAGACCCTACTTGTGGGATTACATTGGTTATGTTGTTGTCGTTAAGGCATATACCCTTACAAGGAGAACACCCTTACAAGGAGAAATCTTCATTTGCATCTAAGAGTACTCAAGCTTTCAAACTCATTATCACTTCCAGACACCTCAAACACTCAAAAAACCTGATTTGTACTACATTCAGATACGGTGGAGGCAGAAGGCCTCTCCATTCTTGAGCCAGTGAAATCCAATCTCTCCAACATTCACAGTAATCAGGCAACCCCATAGTGCCATCGTTGTAAAACTCCCAGTCAACAACCCACCATTTAGAACCCCCAAAATAACAACTTTTCTCGCAGCAGCAACAACAACATATCCAGTGTAGTCACACGAATGGGGTCTGGGAAGGTAGTGTGTACACAGACCTTACCCTACCTTGGAAGGTAGAGAAACTGTTTCGGAAAGACACACCTACCCACATATTAAGCTGGAAAAAAAAAATTGAATCTTGAAGGATGATTAAATAAGGAATATGTATTTCTACTATTTTTCTAGTTTCTCTGTTCATTTAAAATAATGATTCCCTTAAAGCTGAAACTTAATAAAAAAAAAATGAATGAATAGAAGGTTAAATGCGCTCATTCAAATAATAGGGAAAACCAAAACCGGAAGAACGCAATAACAAAGGAACGTTAAACCCAATTTATATAACTGAAGTAGAATGTAAATGGGTAGCATAATACGCATACCTAGCAGAGAAATTGTGGGAAGATATGTCGCGGCGGGCTTCCTCACGGATATTCTCGTCAGCAGGGCGGCGGTGCTTCTGAAGTTGTGGAGATTTGGAGTTTGCATCGTCTGTAGAAGATGTGGCTTTGATAGGAGTGAAGAAGGAAGCATGGTTAGATTTAGCAGGGGATTGTTGATGAAGATGAGGGTTAGGAGAGAGGAAAGAGGATCTGAGCATGCAAGAAGCCGCCATTGTTGAAGCAGTGAGAGTGGGCTATGAGGCAGTAGAGATGGTAAAGAGGGAATGGGAAATGTACTCTCCAGTTAGAAATATACATCTGCTACTGTTAAATAAGAAAAAAAATGATTAATAAATATAATTTAATACAAATATAAATTGTCCAATTTCTAAATAAAGTGATTTTCGTTACACTATTTTGAAATGTAATGAGTAGTACATTTTTTAAAGAGTGATACAATAATCAATGATGAACGTGATTTTAATTACGATTACACTTATTTTGAAACGAATGAAATAGTAGTGACAACTTTTTTTACGAGTTAGAATCAAACTTAATACTATTATTTCAAAAAGCTGAGAGTATTGTGGAAATTGTACATTATTAAGAACTAGTGTACGGAAAGCGGGGAAATATCCTTTTTCTGTCTTCTCTCCACAGAGGAAGGAAAGCACCGCCAAGCCAACAAGAAAGCAGAAATACTCATCTGTGCTTCGCGCGGAATTAAATAGATTTTTTGGATAATTGATATCTTAATTGACTATTTATTTTTTAAAATAGTGTATGAGGAAAAAAAAATACAAATCGAGTCACGGTCTTAATATTATCTGTTCAAAAAATTGCTAGAAAAATATTTTCAAACTGTAATTTTTGTTTAACATTGTCGATAAAAAAACATAAAATATTAATCTAAAAAATTTCAGTAAATTGATTATCGTAGTTTCAAATTAAATTTAATGAATTTTATTACAATAATATTAGTTCAACCAAAGTAACATTAAATTTAATTTATTATAAATTACATGACTTTGCGTATGTATAAATCACTTGATTTGTAATACAAATAATTTAAAATATATTTGTGACGCATAAAAGTAAGAAAAATACTTGAATTATTTTCAACATAGGTATACATTAGGAAATAAATATCTTAAGTCCAAAATCTCAAGAAAAATAAATTAAGTTGATTATATAACATTATATCAGAGATCATACTTTGCAATAGAAAATAAAAGAATTGAAAAACATAACATAAAAAATAAAATGTATATTTATAAAAAATCATAATGTCATTAGTAATTTGATGTGTTACTTATCTTTTCGATTATATAAAAATTATCATAGAGTGAAAAAATATTAAATTTTCAAGAATACATTAAGTGTCAAGTTATAGAAAAGTATATCAAGAGTTGAATCAATATTTGTCTCTAACACATGTGGAGCAGTGGAAAAGTTCTATAACGTTAAACTAATTAGTATTCTAGTCATCACTAAAAAAAATTAATGTATAATAATAATATAACTATTCAAAAGACAACTCCTTCTTAAATGTGGAAAATTTAAGATAAATTATTTTTGCTTTAAATAATTATAAGTTAAATACACATTAATCACATATGCACGTTTATTATAGTAAAACTATATAATTTTTTTTTATATATGTACATCTTATTTATAATATCATAAAGAAAATATATATTTTATGTATCCGATCATACTACATAGATATATTATTGGGAGAATTAAATGAGGGAATTTTAAAGTTTTTTTGTTACAATAATTAAGAGAAGTTAAAGAAATAGTATATTTTTAGTTTTAATATAATTAATGTGATAAAGAGGAAAAAATGATTTGACTTTTGAGCTTTTATGATATGAAACTGGGAATTTTTTCTTCATTTTTTTCATTAAATAATTTTTTTATTAATTAAAAGTTTTAAAAATACTAAAAGATGATTTATTTATTTATTTATTCTGTGACTATTTTTTAATATGATAAACCATATCATATATTTTTAAGGGCAACAATATGTAGTAGCTATGAGAAATGTATCATGGGTAATATTATATCTTTCAACCGTGACAGAAATTTAAAATATTAATTAGAAATTGATAAACATATATACACAAAAATAAAACCGTATAACTTTTCATATTCATTCATTCACATAATAATTATAAGAAGAAGAGCAACAATAAATGAGTAAAAAATGCTTATATGTTGGTTAGTAGAGTTTCAAATAAAATGAAATTATATATCTAATCAAAATAAAATAAAAAGAATAGAATAATATTAATTGAAATCAAAATATTTGGAAACCATTCAAACTTTTGTACTAATATGACCATCACTCTTAATGAAATCTTTCAAGATCATTAAGCTTCCTTCTTCATTTTGATGAACTTGTACCAAACTAATGTGAACATCTATATGATGAATCTTGAAGAATATATCTATGATCTCTATGATGAATTTTTAATAAATATATCTATGATCTTTATCAAAATAAAAAGACCATATTATGACATTATTAAGTACATGATTGATGAAAAAGATGAAAACAAAATTTAAAAAGAGGAAAAAGCTATACTAATAAAAAGAAAGAATGAGAAAATGAAAATGAAAATGAACATTTAACATCTCCATAGATAATTGTTATTTATAGATTATGTAAGCCATAAGAATAGTTAGAAAGAATTTGAAGAGACATGTTATTTAAGTAGGGAATGTAAAAAGATGGAGGTTTTTTTGTAACTTATTAGATATAATTAAAATAGTGAATATGATTGAATAAATAAATTATTTAATTAAAAAAATGAAGGAAAAAAGCCAAAAAAGAAAAGAAAAGAAAAAAAGATAAATATGAATGGAGGCCATAAAGAGGTGTCACATCACCTTGTCTATGTTTCTCCTTTATATATATATATATATATATGATTACATTTTCGCAAACAAACAAAAGTGAAAATTGTACTTAGGTTATCAACAAAAAAAATTGTTATGACTCATTATGTTTGGCTGGATGTAATTTGTATTATCAAACCAAGTCGGTTTATCTCATGTAAAAAAACAACAGACAAGGTACACCAAAGTTTTCATGTTACGGACAATGTAATGTGATATTATTACACCCCTCAAGAAAACTGGAAAAAAGTGAAATGTTGTAGCCGAGAGGACTAACAAATTCAATTATCGTATACTCCTTCCGTTAACTTTTACTTATCCATTATTTCAAAAATAACATTTTGGTAGACAAGGGCCAACTAAGAAATATACGATCCGAGTATACCATCTTTTGAATGGTGTATGTAATCAACATGACCATAATTCACAATTATAGGCAACATCAATGTTTAAAACCAAGAGACATGTACACCAAAGTTGGTGGAAGCTCAATAGATCACATCAATGAGACTTAATCCTACTAAAACAACTAAAGAAGAGACATTAACTGTTTAAACTCACAATATGTACCTGTTTTTGCTACTTTAAGACTATTTTTTTTATAACTAAACCACCATCAATAGAACCTTCCCTATTCATCAGCTGCATGTTCTAACCAACAGTATATAAAGATGAATCACAGTGCCATTAAACTTCCACTAGTTAGAGAGCCAAACGGCCTGAATAACCTGACTAACAGAAGATGCTACTTTATCAAATTTTATATGTCAACTCGAGCTCTCTTGTGGCTACAAGACGGACACTTGTATTGCTTGATATGCTCAGCCTTGGCAGGGGTAATCTTCACACACTTGCCGTGAAACCACTTTTCACATATGTCACAGCATATCCAAAATTCATCTGCCGCATAATTTTCTCCACAGGCACCACACAGTGTCTCGCCATGCTCATCCTCGTCCTCCTGCTCATCCAAACCCTCCTCTTCATCTTTAGGCTGCAACTTTGCTAACTTCTCCTGATAATCAGGTGCCCTCTGCTTTTGCCACCAAAAAGTAAAATAATGATAAACTAAAAGAAGTGAAGACCATGTAGCCAGACAATAGGTATCATTACAGGGTTAGATCAGATTAGCTAGTCCAAGGACAAGCTCTCCTTGACATCTCTAATATCCCGGAAAACAGAAAAACAAATATGCAGTAAAATGTTACAGGTGTTCAATCAAGATCCAAGATACGTGATAAAACTTTAAAATTAGCATCTCCCAAGTCAAGCAAGCAACGCATCTAATGCAAATTTGTCTAAGAAAAAATTAAACATCATGCTACTTCTGACCAGCAAACCAACATATTGTTCAAAGATAGACTTACCGCCTTGGCATTTGACTTGGATTTTTTGCCACTGTGGCCAGAAGATTTTTCTTTCTGTTGTTTCTTTACAGCACCAGTCACTACTTCATATATTGTAGGCAATTCATTTATCATGTTGAAAAGCTTCTTCCTGGACAAGATAAAAGAAACTATGAGCAACAAAGAAAAAAAACGCAGTGAAGTTCATGAGGTGGGGAACTGTGATGACTTCTGTCACCACTGAGGTCATATTGACAGTGTATATCCTGATGTGGGTCTCAAACAGGAGGCACAAACTTGGGTAGGTTAATACTTGATAGAAATGTGAACCTAATAACTACAAAAAACAACAACAGGAATTAGTTTTGAATTTCATCACTAAATTTGGTCGTAGCTAACAGCAGTCACTAAATAGGTTTAGCAGTGAATTTTGCCGTTAAGCTATGGAATTTGTCTGTCACTAATGCCTTATTTTTGTAAGTAGTGAATAAACTATTGTATCCTATATGCAGTAGGGCTATGGAAAATAACCGGAACATGGCTTTCCATTAACATCAAATTTACTTTTTTAAGTGAAAAGTTGGAGCATTTTCGATTCATCAAACCCTCTGACAAAGGATCCTACATGTAGCAAACACAAAATGCAGAAATGAAATAAAATTGAACCTTGCTCCATAAGACCTCTTTCACAATTTCAAAGAAAATACTTGAGCTTGAATACAATGATGTTGGTTGATTGACTGTGTTTAGCCAAAAACGGGTTCGACAAGGCTTAGGTATGTTAATCATACAGATATCCAAGCAACAGAGGTCAACTGTCTAGTCATTAGATTTACATTCCATTTGAGATCTGTCCATACATAACAAATAATGCAAGCTGGAGGAAGAATATTTTTAACCTGTAACTAGAATATCTATGTTTCTAATTGAACCAGCACAGTTCTGCCCATGCCCAATAATTCTCTATGTGTACAACTTAATATTAAGCAGACTTAACATTTATACCTCCTCTGGAACAGTAGCACAGCTATTAGTGGCAGCTTGATACCAAGCACTGTCTGAACTTTATTACCAATAACAAAAAACGATTACTTCAATGCAACACGTCCCAAATCAAATAGATGCATGGAATTGCTTGAGAAAACAACCAGGAAAACAGATAAACAATTTGATTTACTGGGGATCAAATACAAATATAAAATCATCAAAGAAATACTAGAAGCAAATATCTCCAAAACTTATCACATCGCCAACAGATATGAATTACCAACATATTTTAATCAAGTAATGCTCTTAACGTCCTTTAAGCATGGAAATATGTGTGCTTACAACAAATGAAAGTTTGAATTAGAAAAAATACCTGCTGGTTTTATCAAATCCAAATCTAGCACCAAAATAGAAGGCGACAGAAAGCAGCCAGGAATCACTATGGACAGCAACCAAGGATAGCCAATCCTTGTCTTCCATCCCATCTCTAGCAAAGTTAATACCAAGAGCAGGCTCAGGGAGCTCTGGTGGTACTTCTTCAGCAGGCAGATTGACCTCCCATTGTTCATTTGGGAGACCATACAAGCACAAGTTTTCCTTCTCTGGATAATACACAATGGAGATGTTTAACTGCTTGAACTAGAAAGTAAATAATCATATAAGATGGATTAAATTACCAAAAGTAAAGTACACCACATTAATGTTAATAAAAAAAATTGTTCAAAGAAGGGGACCATGGTGTGAAAAAGGAGCATGGTAGATGTTACCACAAACTGAGCCACAATTAAAAGAGAAAGAGAAGAGTATCAATAGGGAACTAAGTACTCTAAGTCAATCACCTAATATATGACACATATAGCAGGAGTATGAGTCAGTGCCATTACATATGACACTTCCAGTAGCAAAGCAAGTTCACTTTTGAAAACTTTGAGAAAATCTTTTCATCCATAAATTACCACTAAATGCATCCAAGTATGGCTATATTAGGTCCATAAATTTAGCACAGCTAGGGAAGCAAGGAGTAAAATCAAATAAGGAGCAAAAACTCGAGATGAAAAAAATGTTGAAGCTCAGTGCCCTGTAATTTAGAAGTAGTGTTCTGCTTCTAGAGTAGGTAAATATTTATTACAGATATGGAAATACAGAATTTATAAATACGCAAGAGCGTTTACACTTGCTCAATCATTTTTTGCTTTTGCACTTGGCCAATGTAATGAAATGGAGGAACTGCAGAGAACATGACATGACAAACTGAGAATTTATGTATATGTTTACTGGCATATACAATAACATACCCAGTGTACACAGACCTCGGCTCAAGTAACACATAACAAGTCAGCTTGGAAAAGACGATACAGATTAGTACAAGGCATAGCAAATAATAGAAAAAATATAACAGACCATACAAAGTGGTATATAAATCTAAAAAATATAAGAATTTGTATTTATAGACATATAAATCTAAAAAATATAAGAATTTGTATTTATAGGCACATAAAGGTACAAAGTACAGTAATGCTAAAACTATCCTATCATTAGATAAATCTGAATAGATTCTAAGAAATTACAAGTCTATCGGGACAACTTTATTCTACATAAAAGTTTTAACATTATAGGTGATTCAGAAACCCAATGCCACCTAATTTTCTCCAAAGAGACCTAATTATATGTGCAGTACAAATAATTGACTGCTCCTACAAAAATTCCTTGGACCAAAACACACCCTAATCCTTTCTTCCTACTCCGACCACTTATATTGGCACAATCACATATTCATGGGTGGAGCTAGAGTTAAGGCTATGCCGCTATGGATTCAATAGAACTCAATAACTTTGGCGAAAATTCTATATTTGTGTCAAGAAATCCAATTGATATACAACAACAACATACCCAATGTAATCCTACAAAGTGGGGTCTAGAGAGGGTAAAGCTTATGCCGACCTTACCCCTACCTTGGAGGTAGAGAGGCTAAGTGGGTGTTTGGATTGACTTATTTTAAGAAGCTTTTGCCTTTTAAGCTCTTCTTTAGTTTTGGAAGCTTTTGGAAAACACCAAAAGTGCTCTTAAGCACTTTCTTTTAGGCTGAAAAAGTACAAAGAAAGCCATAAGCCAAAGTTGGGCGTTCCCAACTTATGGTTTTTAGCTTTTAGACAATAAGCCACTTTGAAAAAAGCCAATCCAAACACCCTTTAAATCCACTTAATATGTATAAATAACTAATCCAAAACCCAATAAGTTCTCTTTCTAGAATCCATAAACTCAATTTTTTTGGATCCACCTTTGCATATGTCACCACCATCCTAAAACACATATGATATGACTGATAAGGGAGCCAGTTCAAGGGGAAAGAAGAAAGAGGGGGGAGAAAGAACACTGAAGCAGATGTGCGTCTAGTATCTAATTAATCAAACAATACACTTGTATTCGCAAGGTATAATCTGCAGTTTCTTCAACATGGCTTCTTTATCGCATGTGACTGCATCTTAAATAAATAATTACAGCAGCTTGTTGAAGCTTTAGTTATGCGACAAATGAACCCGCGTATCAGACATCACATTCATTATCTAAGTCAAGTCAACGGCTGGGTATTGGATAAAACGGTCACTGTGGATCAATTCTAGACTTTTTGAACATAGTTATCAGCAAATGACAACATAAAACTGTTTAACTTCTTCATAATAAACTGATCCTGTTTCCTTAAAATCTTTTCAGAAAAAAGAAACACACACACTGCATTGCACACAAAAGATGCCAATGAACAAACAAAACTCCGCAACGATAGGAAGTTCAATCATTCACTGCCAGAACACAATGATAGCATCTTCGTCTAGTGCAATATCAAATTCCCTAATACCCAAAACTAAAATGAAACAAAAATCCCAATGACAGTCAATACTGACAGCTTATGCAAGTAAAAAAATTCCAAACTTTATACTGAAGAAGGTCCAACTGGAAAAAACCCTTACCAGGATCACACTGCTGATAAAATTCTTCCACATCTGGAATATAACAAAAACAAAATACACCGATTAGATACAGAATAAAGACAAATAGTTTTTTTTTAAAAAAAAAGGAATAAAAAACACGTGAAGCAAAGGGAAACATCATTACTACTATTTGGGAATTCAAAAAAATGAAAAAAGGGGACTGTGATTTTCTCAAAAAATTCTAAAGATTGAGAAATCTCATCCTAATTTCACAAACACACCCAAAAAAACTCAAAAAAATTCTAGGGTTTTCAATTTTCAAAGAGCAATTAATAAAATTTGAAAAAAAAAAAACGAGCCAGACGAAAAACAACACTTGAAGCAACGCGAAGCATCTTTACTACTATTTAGGAATTCAAAGGAAAAAAAGGGGGACTGTAATTTTCTCAAAAAAAAACTTCTAAACATCGAAAATCTCATCCCAATTTCACACACACCACAACAAAAACTCAACGAAAACTCGAGGGTTTTAATGGAACAGTAATTAAACTTTCAAAAAACCAAACAACAAACAAAAAAACTCACCTACGGTAAGAGCCTTAATCAAAGCAGTACGTCGTCTCTTGAAATCCCCAAAAACATCTTCCACAGTTCGGGAATCAAACTGTTCTCCTCCTCCACCGCCGTCCATTAATCAGTAGAGCAACCTCAAAGGAAATTTGTAAGAAAAAGAGAGTGGCGTACGGCTGCACAGTTCAGTGGGGGGAAAAGAGAGGGAGGAGGGGATTTTGAATTGTGTGTAGAAACAAAGAATGGGAAAAATGGTTTTAATAAGTGAAGAGAAGATGATGAGGAAACCTAGAATAGTGGATAACGATACAAAAAAAACCTAATTAAAATTTTGATATTTTTAACTAAGCCAATTGCGGTAAAAGCTTTATGTGGTGATTTTTTAAAAAAAAAATATTCAGGATATTTATCGGAAATAATTTTGGCAAAATTACATTTTTAGCCTATATTAGGTACTACAGCTACAGTTTAATAAAATTGTAATTTGTCGTTACAGTTTCTCCAATTCTTGTTATTCGTCTGATTTGTATAATTCGCCTGATATGTATAAATCCAAAATTTGAATAATTCGGTTCCTAATTCGTCTTATATGTATAAATCCTATTTGTATATGATTTATGAAAAATCCATAATAAATTATCATGTTTGTATCTTGGCAAGCGAACTATACAAACGAAATTCTGAATTTTTTTAAAAATGTATCAATACAGAATTTTTATGTATATAACCCTATTTGTATATTCGCAAGCGAAATATACAAATAGGCAAAAATATACAAACGAAGTTCTGAAAATTTTCTAAATATATCAATACAGAATTTGTATATATTTACCCTACTTGTATATTCGCAAGCGAAATATACAGAAAGACAAAAATATACAAACTGCAGCCTACATAGCAAACATAACTATAGCTATGGAGCGCAATTATCGAAACTATAGCTATAGAGTTTTATTATGTCTATTATGTTTGCTATTTCTGAAAGTTTCTCCATAATTTTTTCAGAAGATTACACTGTGGAGAATCGAACCTCACCAACAAGGTGGGAGTGCAGGTAGCCAACCAACTGAGCTACTAAGATTCCTACACTATAATTTAGTTTCCTCACCAAATTAAAAGTAAAATTGTATTATGTGTATGTATCACCTTCCCAAAATCTCATTTGCGAGACTACATGTTTGAATCTATTTAAAAAGAAAAGAACGTATATTAGTATATTTATTTCAGTTCAAACATGAATTTGATTTACACTTTGTATTTTGAGGGAAGCCACTAAATTGAGGAGGTTTCATTAGCTTGCTCTAACGCTCGTTTAGTAGACAACGAATGGAGTGTACAATCCACTTTAGAGATAGGAGTGAGTACTATACAAGCTCGTAAGTAAACTACGGAACGAACCTTACTTACAAAGCAGAGCGAACGCATCTTGTTTGCTTCCAGCGAAGTGTTGTTAATTATCTAAAAGTTACAGTTAATAAAAAATTTGAAAATAAATCACTAATCCGTCTTAGATACTCTTTTAAGTTTGTGTAAGGCAGAGGAAATGAACTTGTAGGAGACTGAGAAATTGTAATGCACTAGTGAGTTAGCGCAACAACTTAATGTTTTTTTAAAAATAAATAAATTATTATGTGTATGCATTACTCATCTCAAATCTCATTGGTGATATCATATTAAATCTGATTTAAAAGGGACGAACTTGCATCAATATCTTAATTTCAGTTCAAACATGAGTTTAATTTTACACTGCATATATTTAGAGGGAAGCCACCGAATTGAGGGCTTCATTCGCTCGCTCTGATGTTTATTTAGTAGACAACAGGTGGAATGCGAAAGATTATTTAGAGATAGGGGGTGAGTATTACACGAGTTCGTAAGTGAAGTATGAAATGAGCCTTGCCTACGAAACAAAGCGACCTCGTCTTATTTGCTTCCAGCGAAGTGTTGTTAGCTATCTAAAAGCTACAGTAAATAAAATTTAAATTGAGAATAAATCACTAATCCGTCTTAGATATTCTTTTAAGTCTGTGTTAGGCGAAAGAAATAAAAAAATCCGTAAGAGGCTGAAAATCATAAAGTTCTTAATTGCTTTTTAATCTTTTATTTTACATGAGGTCCGTAGAAAAGCGTTTGCTAAGGTTTATAGCTAGCCTTCTTTTGTTCTTAGTTAATTTTGGGAATTTACCCAAAATTAATGTGACATGGCATCTCATCAGGAGAGAGGAGTATATTTTGACAAACATAGAAATAGCCGATGATATTGTGATCTTAAAAGAAACAAAAGTGATATTATAAGACAAATTCTCAAATACGACGACTATGTAAGGAATTTACTCTTGCTTTGGAGAAACAAATGGACCTGCAGATTTGCTAGCAAAGGTTACTACTTTAGAGACCTATTGATCACCTTCATAATTACATTCGATTTGGTCACGGTCTCACGGGAGAAACTTGAAAATACGAGTTTTTAAAGTTGTGATTTCTGAACTTACATTTTTACTTTGAATTATTTTATTTTTTTGAAGTTTCATTAGTGAGTAAATTTTCTCCCAAAACACTAACTTATTGAAAATATTTAAAAATTAGATTTTTAAAATTTGACAAAATTTCATGGTCAAACAAATAAGATTATTATTTCTTTGCATTAAGCTCATAGTAGTAAAAGCAGTCACTAATCAATTATCAACACCCTCATAATGAATTAGTAGAGAAATTATCCCAAATACTTGAGTAAAACATTATTATATCTTTGCATTAAGCTCATACATAGTAATAAAAGCAGTCGCTAATCAATTATCAAAATTATCCCAAATGCTTGAGTAAAACTTACAAGTAGTCATCTACTCTCATGCAGTTAGCATTTAATTTATAACAATAACTACATACTAAACGTAATCTCACAGGTAGAGTCTCGGGATGATGGTGTGTAAGAAGTCTTTGTGAATAATTTCCACGCCAACGAAAATAAACTTGAAAAAAAAGAGTGTGAATCGACTCCTCACTTTTTTTTTGTTTTAATCTCCACCAATAAGCAGCTAAAAGTCTACTAAATAGTATTGAAAAAGGAAGAGAAACATACATTATTAGGAATACAGGTCAAAGTAAAGAAATACCAACAGCAGTATACCAAAGAAACACCACAGTTAACTCCATGAAAGACTGTAAATCTGAAAGCTTACAAATCTATGATAATGACAAATTCACAATCACTGATACCCCAGTATAAGGAAAAGCTCTAATCAAATCATTGGAATCCCCCTTCATCAACCAGCTAAACTTCCTTCACCAATATATGAAATCTAGTGTCAGGAATTATTTCCTACAGCATCCATCGGTTCAACCCACCACACAATGTGGTTTGCCAACTGGTTAGTAGTCTCGTCGCATTTCCTATCATGTCTCAACAAAGCAAAAGTCAGTTTGAACCACTATAAGAGAGAGAGAGAGAGAAAGTTGACGCTTCCACTAGTTTGTTATATGACCCAAGACTCTTGCTGAACTGTGGCTCTCTCTAAAAACAAAAGAGATTTTTTCATAATATAAGAAAACTCAAACTCCTCAAGTACCCGTTCTACTTATGCACAAAAGGGTTATTTGGCCAACCATATAAACAATCAATTTTATATGCATAACAATCAGAAATGCTGTTATTAATGTATGAAACAGTCAACAGACTGGAGCACAGCTTAAGTGTTTGTCTGATGTTACGTAAATTTATCATTATTTTGGTGTTACTGGAGTAAAGGACAACAAAAATAAATGTAAAATGTCAAATATTTCTTACAGCGGGGTAACTCGGCATATAGACTACTTGCCGAGGGTGACCAATCATCATCTGCTGTCCATACTGCATCAAAAAGACGAGAATTTGAACATTCTGAAACCCATTTCAAACGCAATAACAGAAGAACCAGTACACATATGCTGGTAACCAAAAAACTGACAAACCTGTGGTCCATTTGGATGAAAAAATTGTTGTGGTACAGGTGTAGCTTGTGGATTAAACATAACAGGCTGATGTGCAGAAAATGAAGGACCAACCTGCATCGCATATATGATTAACAAACCTTCAATAATGCATTAAAATGTGTGTGTGTGGGGGGGCAGGCAATAGCACCTCTTTAGTTGAAACACTAACAAGTACAAGAAAAATATTTCACAAAGATGCGACAGTAGCTTCAAAAGAATTGTGAACTTCTCCGGCTATCTTCCAACAATATGAAAACGGTGGGCAGATCAAAAGAACAAATTTTCTCAATAACATATACATTGTAATCTCACAAGTGAGGATTGGGGAGAGTGGTATATTCAATACGACATTAATTATACCCGTTAAGAGAAGTACAATATTTTACCACAATTACCGCAACAGCACATAGAGTTTCAGTTCCACCATGAAAAATGAGAATGAAAGGTAAGTAATCCACAGCAGAAGATTACAAAAGACAGAATCCATATGTATTCCACCTCATGAAAATTACCATTCTTAGGAAAACACACTTGCAGATTTTACACAGTACCACCGAAAAATTGGTTACAGACAAACCAAATCTATAAACATTTCTACCAGCATAGCCAAATATTTGACTCAAAATAAAGATGATAGACACTATATAAGTACATATCCAAAATATAACTTGGGTAATACAGCTATGGAGTCGACCATGCTTTGACTTCCAAAGGCAGACCAGGTAAGATTCATACAGTTTTTTTTTCAGTCAGAACAAACTCCGCATATATTGACTAAAAAATATACACACATCACTTACCCCAACAGGCATGCCATGCATATTTGGAACAGTAGCCACACCAGCTGGATAATAGAAGGAATTATCAGACACTGGAGAAGCAGGTCTCAAAGGTGATTGAAATGGCATGTAACTCTTTGCATTAGGATTTAGTTTAAATTCCTGAAAAAATAATCAACAGAAGCAGAATAGATAAATATGTAGATGATTAGCCAAAGGAAGGGGGGGAAAAGAAATGACATAACTCCAATTGAAACTATGGAAATTATTGCAGGATGATTGTTCTTTTCATTTTGTTGAAAAAGGGAAGATTCAGAAATAGTTCTTGCCTTAGCATGTGGATTCAATGTGGACTTTTCTGACGAAAATGAATTTACAGAAGAGGTTCGTGATAATCCATTGTCAGCTGACGTTGAGGCAGCACCTGTTCCATCAGAACCGGATAGAACAGAACTACTAGGTCGTACACGAGAATTAGCAGATTGTGAATCCCCTTGAATCTTGGAAGACACTGCACCCTCAAACTTCTCTCTAGAAGAACTTGTGATCATATCCTGGTCCGCTGGACGAACATGCAATGCAGAGATGTCTGAAGACAATCTACCCCCATCAGAGGTCTCCATTTTCATTCTTGAAGAAGACTTTGAATCTGCACGAGTTAAAACCCAAGGTTAACAGAAATGGAAGTTGGAAGAAAGACATTTTGACATATTTGAATTTGCATTGTCAAAACCACAAGTGTATCACAGACCAGGAGACAACAATTACCGACACCAAGTAACTGTTATTGCACAAGCATGACAGATCGCATTTCTTGGTCACAAATTCAACCTCAATTTTCAGGATGTGAGTTGAATGTAGGCAAAATGTAATCACCCTATAATTTTACCATTTAATTGCGCCAAAGCCAATATAAGTAACTGTTTCAAAAGTTAATCCCAAATCGTATCTCTATTATTTTTTTATCAAGTGATCCCAAATTAGAGTGAACGTTGTGCTGCTAAAATCCAAAACATCCACAAAATGAATGTCGCAGATATGCGGATGCTAAGATGGATGCGTGGTCATACAAGATTAAAAAAGTTCAGAGATCATTACATTCGCGAGAAAGTTCAAGTAACACAGATCGAAGATAAATGAGAGGTCGCTTGAGATGGTTTGGTCATATCCAGAGTCGGCCTCCAAATGCACCGATCTGTAGGTGTGATAAAATCACAGTATGTGAAGGTGTCAAAAGAGGAGAAGGAAGACCTAAAATTTCATGGAAGCAGGTTGTCTCGAAGGACCTACAATTTATGGAGATTCAAATAGACCTAGAAAAAGATAGAGCACCATGAAATAAAAAGATCCGTAAAGGCAACACATATAAGTTGAGAATATGTTTCAGACATAAGCATTTTTACGGTAGGCCTATATATATGTTGTCTAGGAGTGGTTTAGCCATTAAGAGATTCATCCGTTAAGAAAATATACAAAACATCTAATACTTCTATTTGTATTTGCAAAACAATGGCATGAAATGGGTTTAAATGAAGTAACATGGTCAGTGAGAATTCATATAGCCGAACCCAAACAAGTTGGGACTGCGGCGTCATTTTTTTTTTTTTTTTTGAGAAGATTGTATCTTGAGTGTACTTGATGCTCTAGCATTTTATCTCAATGGAATATCAGATCTTTGCAAAGGCTACCTAGAAACAAGCTTCATTAGAAACTGACTAAACAAGACACATCTATCTTGTTTTAAGTAAAGCATCAAGGCATCCTCAACAGTCTTGAAGCAGATACAGTTCGTTCTTGAAGATAGAAAAAATATATTACCAGAAAACGCTATTTCGAGCAAGCAACTGAAAGAGATTAAATTTGCAAGCTACAATAATGAATACAAATTATAAACAGAACTTAGCACTAAACTAAGTGCCCGTTTGGATTAGCTTATTCTTAGGTACTTCGACTTTTAAGAGCTTTTTTTAGTTTTGGAGGTGTGTGGAGAGGTTAAAAAGTGTTTTTAAGCTATATTGCTCGGACTCTTCAAAAATGTCAATGGGTTCATGTCGGATTCTCCAAAAATAGTGTATTTTTGAAGGATCCGACACGGGTGCGGCAACATTTTTGGAGAGTCCCAGCAACTTTGCTTTTAAGCACACACTTTTAGGCCAATTTTTTTTCCAAATAAATCAAAAGTAGGGTATCCTCTACTTATGACTTTTAGCTTTTGACTTATAAGTTACTTTTTAAAAGTCCATCCAAACAGGCCCTAAATCTTCCAATGAAGTGTGCTTAGCTCAATATAAAACTACAAAAGGCAAATGGCAGTTACCATTACATTTTAAATTTTTCAATGAAGTGTGCATGTGTTTGGTGGATCCTATGGAAAGAAAGAAATGAAAGATGCCATGATGGAAAAGCTAGCAGTCTCCAAAAGATCAAGATGAAGAGTATAAGTTTTTTGTATTTTTGGTGTAAACAAGATATAGTGGGGGAGATAGATAGCTTAGTTGATCTCATAGGACAATTGTAAAGTTTCTATACTGAACAACCTGTTTTCCTTGCACAAGTTACCAACAACGACTACACCTTAGTCCCAATCAAGTTGGGTCAACTATATGAATCCATATTTCTTCAGTTAAGCTCATATCATATCATATAATCATAGTGAAAAGTCCCATAAAAAAAAAATAATAACAATAGAAGTTCTCTAACAAGTCTAAAACCTATCCTCAACTAGTAGCCTTATATGGATCTTTTTCTTTCATTGTGCCCTATCTTTAACTAAGTCTACTATCTTTAGCTAAATTTACATTGAAACCAAGCACTTGTAGGTATTTTGAAACAACTTCCTTCCAGGTGATTTTAAGTCTACGTTGTCCCCTTTTAATACCTTCACTTACCATAGCTTCACAAGTTGCCAATTCGAGAAATTTTAATTATTAGAGATTTCTTCTTTTCCTTTTAAAAGATAAATGTTCTCTTTTACTTTATTTACAATTGGTTACTCTCTTCTATGTTTAAATATACTTTTAATTTCTTAAGGTATCATGCTTAGAGGTAACTTCACTATTTTTGTTGCAAAACTTTTTATTTAATTTACCCATTAACCCTGTCAATCTTTTTTACCTTATTAAACAGTTGAGATTTTTTTGTCTTTTCACTTAAAGTCAGAACTCTCCTCTTCTTCCTTGGATAGTCCCCTGCCGGTTCCCTCTATGAATCAACAATTCATGACTTAAAATATTTGAAATTAATCTTTTGATTTCTCATGGTTTGAGCTCTCAAATACCATGAATAAAGAGAAATATTCAAAATTGGAAATTGATTATGGGAAGATAAGGATACCCATTTACAATACCCAAAAAGTTCATTGTGAAGAAGAAATTGAAGAAAATGGCCATAACTATGAATCATATATTCAGTGATGTTTAAGCCCCACGAATGTAGTCAGCCCCTTAAGTTCTTAACCAATTTTTATAACTTTTAAAAGCTTCAAATCAAGTTGGAGAAATGGGAGAAAAAGGGCTTAATCATCAATGTACAATTAACAATAACATTTCTCTGCTCATAAAAATATGCTAAGAACACATTCTTCCCACCAATAATTTCTGTAACTTCACTAAATCCTTTTTTTAAAAAGAAAGTTAATCATTTCTCATATTCTCTTTTCGTGAAGTTACCCAAATAGAGAGATTACTCGCAAGTTCACTATGAAAGAAAATGGTTTCTTCGTTGTCTTGAAGTTGCATTGTTATCTTGTAAAATTTGGAAGACTCATGGATGAGAGAGAGAAAAGATTAACACAGAGAGACATAGATAGATGAGGAAGAAGAAGCACGTTTAGTTGTTTTTTTCTATTGTAAGACCAAAAGCCCTGGTAATTGATGTGTTTTTAAATGACTATTGAGAGGGTAATTTGGGTAAATCAAAAGTGGGCACATGCTAACCTACTACATGACTTACTACCTTCATGTGTGTGTATATATATATACACGCAGTATATTTTTTCGGCTCATTGACAGAGATAGAGACCTCAACTGTTTAGGACTGAGGTATAGTTATTTTTACTGTAAATGACAATGCAAATATGTTGGCCAAGTGTCCACTATTTTCAACGCAAGGGAAATAATTTAAAAATTCCATTCGCAGGAGTTCACATGCAATATCTAACTACTCCAGCTCACAAGACATACTCACCTTCCAATACTGACGTTTGAGCAACTTCAGCTATCTACATGAAACAAGGAACACCAACCATAAGAAAGTTCTCCAAGAAAAAGTACCCAAAACATTAATAACAAGTTAAAATGAAAACAATAACCATTATGGAAGTCAGAGATAAGCTAACCATTTGATTTCTTGTATCCTCCTTATTGCAACTTGCTCCAGCATGCTCACTAAACAGGGTTTTGCGACCCCTAAAAGGATCATTTCAGTTAGAGAGACGATAAATGAGATTACTAACAAGGCTAACGTTATCTTTAAAACTACTAGTCGTGAAACCAGAAAATAGACTTTATAGCCTAAGGGGATAAAAAGTATCACCGTGGTAGAAAGGAATGATCATAGCAAACCTGTTTAAGATAGAGCCACCTTTAAGGACAACTTCAGCTGATGACTGTTTCGCATGATCATCATAACAAGTCTGGTAGACATCCCTACTGGTACTTAGCTGGGAAGATTGCACTTCATCCTACGGGCAAGATAGGCATACAAATACTAAAACGCGTCATATAATTAGCTTATATTTACTATAGTCGAGTACACAGAAGCTAAAGTATTACTTATAGGCTCTTAAACCACATGATTCACACTGAAAGTGCTTGGTATCTAAGACGTGGATAACTCTTAAATTCACCAGCAATAGTAGACAATAACCAATTAATATATTTTTCGACTAGCTTGAGATATTTGACTAATATGACAATATCTTCCTCTGTCATCCATATCTTAACAGAGGGAAAAAGCCTCAGTACCGCAACAACAATTCTTACAGACTAATGAATGTGGGTAAACAAACTTATACCATGGAGGAAGATCTTGATGAAACTTGTGCACCATCATTCATTTTCCTTCTGCTCATGTCAGTAAATGACTTTCCCATAGCACTAGATATACCTTGAAATGTCTCATCATTACGTGAATCCAACAAGATGTCCTCACAGTCATCATAGCCGCTATCATCAACCTCTCTAACAACTGCGGAAAATCTGGTTTCCTCGTCAACTTCTAGGTTCTCATGAAGTTGAATCCCTCTCTCCTATGAAAAATGAATTCCAAGAAACACAACTAATATTAGAGAGAAAGAAGCAGAGAAAAATCACTTAGAAACAAAGATTTCTGTAAAAAGGATGCAATTACCCCACCTCTGCTAGATGAAGATCACGTGTATCTTCACCCTCAATTTCTCTAGCTATTCTTAGAGCTTCTTTTTCCAACTCACTCATCTGAGGACCTCTCTCAAGCTTTGTCGTATAAAGGTCCTCATCAAATGTACTTTTTACTCCAAACAGTGTTTCATTGGCTTGAAACTGATCCCAGCCCCTGACAAATACGCACATTATAAAGGTTGAAGCAACTATAAAGAAGATATCGATAGATGACTAGTATAGACACGCAAAAATCAAAATTGGCACAAGTATAACAACATTGGACAAAGAGAGTCTAGCAGTTACTAATAACTGGACGACATAATAATGAAACACACCATTCTATGCATTCATCTTGCATTGACATAGAGCAGAAAGGGACACTAGCAATGTAATTGAGTGAAATTCATTTTGTATCATATGAGAAAGGGGCACTCATCCTGAATTAAAATTCAATAATGTGCTATAACAAGTAGATGTGATCTTCAGACCAGGGAATGACACCTTTTTCCTCTTTTTGGTGATTACACACATCAAAATTAAATAAGGAGCTACAGGAGGAATTAACCCTTTTCACCAAGAAATATTGTACTTCGAAGACAGTTGAAAACTTAAACCAGAGGAACTTTTCCAGTGCTCATATCTGGCACAATCCAACTCAATGTCTTTCTTCAGAATAAATTCAATTCATATTTACTTAGCTTTAGAGAAGAAAAGATGCCTATAAAAGGAAGAACTTCACAAACAACACTTCCACGACAAAGGAGGAATATGCTTCGGATAGGAAAAACAACACTGAGACAGATAGAAAGGAGGAATATGTTTAGAATATGTAGGAAGTATGCATGAGAGAGAGGATCAAGAAATACAATACCGCCTCAATCCCAAGATGGGAGGAGGCAACAACAAATTTTCACTATCCATTTCACTCCATTTAGACCCATTTCATTGGAACATTAAAAAATTTGGAGTTCCATAAACTAGAATTTTCAATTCCTACTAACACAAATCTCTAAGAGGACCAAAGAGACCCCTAAAACCATTGGACCTAATGTAAGTATAACGTCAAGACTAAGCCTTAATATCACTAGCTTGTGTTGCCTATAAGGATCTTTTTGTCCTATTCTTCCAGTTTCTCGATCTGCATGGATTACTAGAGAAGATAGGACCTTAATGTGATGCTCAAGAACAACTAACATAACAATCCCACTTGGAGTATCACAAGATTTCTTTTCTTTAACCACAGTAATGCTCTGTTTCAACAAGAACACAATATAATATTTTTATAAGAAGTTGATACTGACATAATGTAAGCTCAGAAAAAATTTTCCTGTTAATTTAACCATGGCCTATAAGTGGCAGTAACTACTTAAACCCATGTCTGCTAATTAAGTTAAATGAAAGTGACCAATTACGTAATTATAAATTGATATAAGTACAGTATTAGCATTATTTTTAATCGTAGAACTTGGGGGTAACGATAGGTCAATGGGTATGGGTGTTAAGATACAATCAAGAAATGTATATTATGATATTTATAAGGATATATTTCGTCAATTAATTGAAGTTATTGAATTAGAGCTTAGTATAATTAAATTCTTTGTAAACACTTACTTTTTTTTTTTTGAAAAGGTTAACTGGTATTATAAACAAAAGGAGTACACCAATAGTGTGCTCCTACATAATTACATCAAAAGTATGAAGGAACAGCCCAAAACAAAATCTATCACCTATATACCTCATAAACTGTCTAAAAATAGGGTAATGTCCCCTATATCCTTAGGTACAGAGTGGATACACCAAAAGTAAAAGGTTGCTAAACAGTTCATCTTTATACTTTGGAAGGGAATGCTCTTGTTCTCAAAACATCTCTGGTTTCTCTCCTTCCAAATTGTCCACCAGATGCAAGCAGGGACAATCTTCCATCTCTCCTTGTGTCTTGACTGATTTCCATCTCTATTTCAGCATGCTAGTACTTCTGAAGTATGCCTTGGCATGGCCCATCCAATACCCCTCAGATTAATGAACCATTGCCATAATTTTCCAGTCACTTTACAATG